>PVIJ01020115.1:0-21742 GCA_004024925.1 Scalopus aquaticus | reverse complement strand
GATTCCTCAGACTGCTAAACATGGAGCTTCCATACGACCCAGCAATTCCACTTTTGGGAATTTACCCAAAGGATACAAAAACACTAATCCGAAAGGATACATGCACCCGTATGTTCATTGCGGCACTGTTCACAATAGCAAAGGTATGGAAGCAACCCAGATGTCCAAAAATAGATGATTGGATCAAGAAGATGTGGTATATATACACAATGGAATACTATTCAGCATGGAAAGAAGATAAACACATGCAATTTGCAGCGACATGATGGAATTAGAGGAGATCATACTCAGTGAAATAAGCCCGGAAGAAAGAGAAAAATATCGAATGGTTTCACTTATAACAGAACTATAGGGAGGCCGGGTGGGAGAGAGACAATCAGGGGTTGGGGGGGAGGAGGGAGGCGGAGGGAGGGAAGGAAAAGGGCACAAAATGGAATAGAAAAGAACACAAGGGACCATGGAGATGGATCACGGGTGAATTGGTGGTGGGCTACCCAAGGGGATTACAAAATGTAAAAGACATAAATAACAATAAAAATATATATTAAAAAACAAAAGAAAGAGCTTAATAGTTTCTCCTACCAGTTGACCTCTGTTTTGACCCTTTTTTTTTTACAAGAAAATATAAGGTGTGGCCTACAATAAAATAGTTGCTCTAGACTGTTCCCCCCATCCTGAAATTCATGTGTCCAAACCTAATCTCCAATGGCATAGAATCAGGGTTTGAGGAAGTGTTTTTGTCATGAAGGCAGAACCCTCATGGGTGGAATTAGAGACCTGTCCTTAGAAAAGAGACCAGAGTGTGCTGCCTTGTTCTTCCTCCAGGTGAGGACACCTGAAAAGCAGCGAGCAGGTGCTCCCCAGACATATGCTGGTGCCTTGATGCTGGACTCTCTCACCTCTCTATCTGTGCCAAGGAAATGTCTGTTGTTTAAACCACCAGGCATTTCATGGTGTTTTGTTATAGCAGCCTGGAGAGACCAAGACAATAGTAATTAATAGAGCAAAGTTATCTACTACATGACAATGTCTGTGTTGAAACAGGACATTACACAGTGCAGGGCATGATGGAAGCACTTCATTAAATAAGCACAATTGACTAGGAGTGGGCTAAGGGTGAATTGGTGGTGGGTGTCCTATGGTATTGATACCTGAGGGGGGAACCCTTTTCTTCCAAAATACCAACAATGTTATCTCAATTAAATAAAGGTAAGAAAAATAACCTGTTAACTCTTGACCAGACTGGAAATGAACTGGGGGCTGACTCCAGCCTAGAGAAGACCCAGAAATTACTAGTCATTCTGGGTATTTCCTTCCTTAAAGTTAGGGAGCTTCATTTTTTATTTTTTAAAAGATTTATTTATTTTTTAAAGATTTGTTTATTTTTGCATACAAGCTGGGGTGCGGGCCAGAGGAGTGGGGCGGTGAGAGGGTTCACCAGAAAAAGAGTGGGGAGCAGAACAGGCAGATCTACTGATGTACACTGCTGAGGGTAGCAGCAGGTGAGATAGGAGAAGTCTGCTGCGCCATGTGGGAAGCTCCCTGGCCGGATTGAACTTATGCTACAGTGGCTCTGGACAGCTTCATAGTGCTGAGACTTAACAGACTTAACCAGTTGTGCCATGCCACAAGGGAGGCCCAAAGTTAGGGAACTTGAGAAGCTGGCTTAGAGATCCAGTGCTCAGGGGATAGATCCCCAATAAGCGGCTGGATAAAGAAGGGATGAAGGGGATTCCAGTTTGTTTGCCATCAGATAAAACAAATATTTGTGCCAAAATTTTAAATAGGAATTGCTTCAGTTTATACAGATAACAAAAGCACAAGGGGTATGGGAAATTAACGAACACCGTGCCAGTGATCTTTGGAGCATTTATTGAGGTTTCCTCATAGATGATGCAAATGAGTTTTCCTTTGAGTTCTGATTTTCGTTTCACCTAAAAAGGAAAATGACTGCTTATTTGGCTTGTTTGTGACTTTTTAAGACTTACTTTGTAAATATTTTATAATCTTTAAAACAGTATATAATGAGGACTCTATGCCTCTTGCAGCAGAAAATAATTAATAATACTTGGCACTTAATGGCACTTTTCATCATTAAATCTCTTTGTAGACATTAATTAAGGGAAAGATACTTCATCTTTTGAAAGTTGCTGCTAGACTCCTGTCATTACATTTCATGAGTATCAGTTGCAATGGGAAGTAAAATATCTAGAATTTAAAATACAAATCTGCCCAGAGGTTAGCTTGCTAGGTAAAAATAAGCCCTTGTGTGCTTGCTGTCATTATACTTAGTCCTTTGTATTAGGTTTGGAAATAATTTTTGTTTATAGGTATATCTTAAAATCTATTTTTTCTTTGATTACAACTAATATGGTGTTACATTAAGAAATGAACATTTGATAAAGTATTTTGAATTATTCAAATGTAAAGCCTAATGAATAAAAAGCACCAAAAGTACTTAGTTGTGGAGAAATAGTTCAGTTAGCAAATTCAGAACCTTCCCCTGCATTTCACCCTTGGAAAGTAGATGCTGATCTGGCAAGTGAGATGAGCTTGCCATCTCAGAATGATTGATCTCATTCTGTTTTACCTCTAGGGGAACAAAATGTTCACCTTCAGGGACACTTGCAACCTGTTTAAATGGTCCTCTTCCTCTAGAAGACTCCCCATTGATTTTAGATGTCTGCTATTTTAAAAATAATTCTATATTTCATAATTTCAGGCAATAAACCTTGCTTCCTACTTTATATATAAAAGCTGCCCACAGCATAAAGCCTCAATATCTTCCTTCATTTCCATCCTATCCTATGTTAACCTTCTTCACTTTTGTCTGGTAGACTTGCCCTAGGGTCATTTCCGGCTTACATATCTGTAGTCTCAGCACATAGAATAGTTTCAATAGGTCAGATCTTAATGACTGCTTCATATTAAAGGACAGGAGAGAATAGCAATATGGGTTTCCTCTCAAAGAAGCTAATGAACAATTCAAAGGTTATTAATCAAACTAGGATACTGAGTTGAATGTAGCTTCCCATTGTTATTTTCTGTTGTGTCTCACAGAGATATGCCCAAACTTTGGTGGTATTGGCAGGCCACATCAAGTGGCTTACACCTGCCATGTAAGAGACACTAAGAACTGTTCGTTTGTTTTCTTTTATATGCACAGTCATATCAGCAAGCAAGAACATCTTGTTCTGGCCTCCCTGGTGGCACAGCGGGTTAAGCGCAGCACTATGAAACTATCCAGAGCCACTGCAGCACGAGTTCGATACCTGGCCAGGGAGATCCCCACATGGCATAGCAGATCTCTCCTACCTCGCCTGCTGCTCCCTTCAGCAGTGTATTTCTGATCTGCCTGTTCTGCTTCCCACTCCGTCTCTGGTGAATCCTCTCACCACCCCACACCTCTGGCCTATACCCCAGCTTGTTTGCATGAATAAATAAACCTTTAAAAAAAAAGAACATCTTGTTCGACTATATAAAAGAGTGATTTTCTCACTTCAGTGGGTGAGCAGCATCCAGTTTAAATATTGCATGAATTAGTTAGCAGAAAATTAATTGCTACCTAGTGGGAGTAATGTTTTAACTGTAATCCATTGTCCAGTCACCATTGATAATGGAGATAACTGACACAATGTTATTACTAACACAAATTCTCATCATTAATTACTTGAGGTAAATAGTAGTTGAGGCAATCAGGGACATAAGGATAAGACTGATTGAGTTTGAGGAATACTGTCTGCTTTTTCTGTCACTGTTTCTGATATTTTATTATATTTTCAGACTGCTTCTTATTCATTTGGAAAAGGTCAAACTAATCTAGTAATATGAATGATTTTCACAAGGACTCCATTAAGAAAGCCCACGTGATGAATTTAAGAGTAGAGTGGATAAATGTATGTGTGTATGCATCTACGTAAGTTTGTCCAGAAATGCTCAATATTCATCCTGCTTAAGTTGAGCTTTATGTCCTCAGAACCCCTTTTATATACTGTTACTTTTGCATTCACAATAACAGCATAGTTACCGAAAATTTCAACAAGTATTTAATAACAACTTGGCCAAATATTCCTAGAGAAAAAAGAGGAATATAAAAACTTAAAACAAATGTTTATGGAGGGCCTTCTTTGCAATGAAGTCTGGTGAACTCAAGGACCTCAAAAATGAGTTGCTGAAGCAAATTATATGCACATGAAATATTAGAAAAGAGTGTATTTAATCTCATGGTAACATATGTGCTTCAGATGAAAGCTCTGGACTAAGAATGGTGGAACAGCACACTATCACCCAGCACCTCATTGGAGGAACAACAGGTGTTCTGAAGTTATAGAGCTTGGGACTAAAATTCTGCCTCTGCCAGTTAACTTTAACCTTCGGCACGGCTTACCATATCTCTCTATGCCTAAATTTCCTTATCTGTAAATGTGATAATTCTATTTATTTACCAATTCCGTACCCTTCAGAAATTTCTTCCTGGAGTGTTGGCATCAGTCAGAGTAGGTGAGACAATATGAATACATAAATATTTAATTTGTTTACAATGATTATGACCAAAGCAGAGAATGACGCACACCATCTCTTCTCACCAGGTACTATGTGCTCAGGCTTAGCCTATATATCAAACCCAGAGTCACCCCTTTTAAGATCTGCTGCCTTGTCTATCATCCAAAGTCTTCCTAAACCTGTCCCTCAACTTCCCCCTTACAGTGGAACAACCATTACTGCACATTATTCACTTTTCATTATTTATTTTTCACTTGCAAGAGTAGAATTATGACCATGATGTGGAGCCAATTGTGTGAAGAGGAAATTGTTTCTGAGGAGAAAAGAAATCTTAAACTCGAATCTCTGAGGCAGAGAAGCAAATGGGTCAAGGGACAGAAAAACATGCAGCCTATCTGGGACACAGAGAGTGATGGAAACAGTGAAAGGAGGTGGGCTATGGTGGCGGGCAGAAAGCAGATCAAGGAGACCAGTGAGGAGACAGGAATTTCTAAGGGCAGCACTAAGCCCTGGAAGGTTTAAGCAGTGGGGTCAGGTAATTAGATTCATAGTTCAGGCTCATTCTCATTTTGAATCTTTATAAAGGAGCCAGAGTGAAGTCAGAAAATTATTTCCATATTCTAAGATGAGACAGTGGTGCTGAGGATAAGGCTATAGCCATATACTTTGACTCAAATAGAAGGATTTGAGACATAGTGAATGTGCCTGTTCAACAAGCACGACACATTTAAGAACAGAAAGGTTAGTGTCTCTGGGAAGTCACTAAAGGAAAGAATGATGGGAGGGTGGGGTTTGAGAGATTAGCAGGAATCATATCAAAGAGACCAAGTTAGCAGACTTGCTGTCAAATTTGGCAAAATCTGTTATCAAATTGGACGTGAGAGGCAAAGGGAAAAAGATGAGCCAAAGATGACTGATTATTAGGTCTGTGATCAGAGCAGCTCAGTAGTAGCAAGTGGTATCATTTGCGAGAAGAGGAAGTTAAGGGAAAGAATAGATTTGAGGACTTGAATCCAGAGTTCTGTTTTAGACATAAGATAATAATAACAGCTGCCTTATGTGATTGTTGAACCTACTGAATGACCAAATGCATGTAAAACACTTTACCAATGAGTTTTATACATGCAAGAACTCAAAAGATATTTTTACCTTCATTAACCATATTATTACTCATATAACTGCCTTCAATTATACAAAAGCTTACAAAAAGGCAGTCTCACTTTTCCATGATTTCACTGTCCCATCATCTAAGGACACCAACAGTGCATGATACTTTTGTAGAAAATATGTGGTTGGCTTCTCTCCCTTAAGCACATGCTGCCAATTAGTTTGTGAATGGAAAGCAAGTAAAGCAGAGGCAAATGAAATTTGCAAAGCCCCTATGCACCTGGTTTCTTTTTTTCCATGAAGATTAAGGGTTTTTCACAGATGGATTACATTCTTTCTATCATTAGTTAAGCCCATCTTAGTGAAAATTCCACTCCAGAAAATATCGGAGAAAGACAGATCAATGTGACTATGAAAAGAGCTTTACTTCATATTACAATCAGAGTACCTGCTTGAAAGGAATTAGAGGTGGAAGAGAAGAACTGAGGATTTCCCACCTCTGTCCCCTCTCCACATCTGCCCCCATGCCACCTCGCAAGGAAAAGTCACCCTCTTGACACATCCATATATGTGAGAAAGGAGCAGCAGCATAGAAAATAATTGCCACACACGGCACATAACTTTCACTTGCCCTCAGGATATAAAATGCAACAGGACACCTTGGGTGAGCTGACTGAAGGAAAGCAATTAGATCCACATTCTTTATCAATATCCCTGAAGCAGAAAATAAAATGAATAAGAGTAAATGGATACAATAGATTCATTTAATTTTAAAGAGAGAGAACAATGTACTTTCTCTGCTCACACGCCCCTGCCTTGCTGTATCCACACCTACATCTTTGTCTCTTCAACTTTGTGTCTAGTAAATAGAGTAAATGGAGACAGTGTGCCTCTAAAAGTCAAAGCTAAAAGGACAAATAGCTATCTTGAGTGCTGTCCTGGATTTGTCTGGACAGAGGACAGAGGTGACAGCTGTGGCTGTAGTTGGCCATTCTTACCAGGAGCCAGGAAGGAAGGAGTAACTGGGGAAATGTGGCTACAACTTTCTTAGGCCACTGTCTCCTCAGAGTTCCAGGATGCCCCACGCCACACCTCAGATGCTTCCCTGGATGACAAGCAGTTCACAGGGCTCTCCACCTGATTCTTTTTCAGGATGGGGCCAATCCAGTTGAAATCTTAAGTCTTTGTATGGTTCACTCTGACTGATCATTTGTTTGCCCTGAAAAAAGCTAAATTTATCATTTTTAATTGACAAGAATTCAGTGAAAGTCAAATACAGAAGTGGTGGAGCATCATTGAAGATGCTGCTGGGATAAGGTCTGCTCCCCAAAAGGGCATTTTGCTCTTAAGAAAGCACAGATGAGGCAGGCCTATTTGGGAACCTTTGTTTCTTTATTTGAATGTGCCTTATTTCCGAATCACCTGTACATCATGGAAAGTGACATTTCCTCTGATAATTATGCATTTTCTTTCAGCGACAGAGGAAATGCTTGTGTGAAAGACACATGGTTGTCAGCCCATGAAGCAGTGCTTTTCAGGAAACTTAACCAAGGAGACCCAGGTCTGAGCATGTTGCCTCAGGGTCACAGGCATTTCTTCTTCAGATGATAATGCATATCCCAAGTATAGGATTCTGTAAGTCCAATCCTAAAGGCTCCAAATTACATTTAAAATTGGGGTTTCATGGTAACATCAGCAAAAGAAAGGTTTTGAAAGCACCCTCAGGCTGCAGTCCATCCACAATGCTCTGCACCTCTAGGTGACAATAGGTTGAAAAGAGGACAAGGGTCACTTGCGCATTCAATACAGATGAACTGAATATGCACTTGAGGACAGATGCGAAGAAGATGTAGGTGCGGATACAGCAAGACAGGTGGAGTATAAACCAAGAAGGTACATCGTTTCTTTTTTAAATTAGAGAAAAATATATTTGTTTTAAAGTGTTAATCTGGGTCAAGCCTTTTTTTCAGGAAGCTCAGTATGCAATCCTCTTAATTATAGTCACGCCAATCTGGTGTGATAAAAATCTCCAGAATTTGGGCTTATGCACGGCTCAGTTAAGGGGAATGTATTACATACGATTTTGTATCCTGAACCGAAGGTTTATTTAAGGCTATAAATAGTTTTGTGCTCATGTTATCACTTTTAAGAAAGACAAGAGACAGTACAAACAGACCTGCCTCCAGTCTCCAGTGTGGGTCCCCTCCCAACCATTTATCAACACAGCTCTTGATTCTAAAACTTTATTCCAGGACTCTTTTCTTTAGCAAGATGGTATCTGTGGCAGCAAATGGCACTAGGAATCAAACAAAAGAGAGATACAAATAATGGCATTGGCACCTCCTGTTGGCTTCCCCCACCACTTCCTCCCTCCCTCAGTGATGGTCACCATTCGGGCTACAGTTTAGAACCTGGGTGCATGGAAGGAAATCACACGATGTCACAATCTCCTGAGTGTTGAATGTTGTGATTTTCTCAAAGATCTTTTAGTCCAGTGGGTTGGTGCCAGACGGCAGCATTTACATGCTGACATGAGCATTTACAACCCCTGAGACTTCCTCACTGCAAACTACATCCCAATGAGAGTGCCACCTTCCCCCACTCTCAGCCTTATACCCCAGTCCCTAGATAGCAACTCTGTGTCCCAGGGGAGTAGGCAGGCAGGGCACTGTGTATTTTATGATCAAAGTCACATGTTTGTTATGTGCTTACTCTGTCATTTTTAGTGACCCTAAAGATCCAGTCAAATACATTGTGCAGAAGAGGGGTTAACAAACTAGAGCAGGGGCCTCTCTGGTTAAGTCTCAGCACTATGGGCACAAGGGGTTAAGTCTCAGCACTATGAAGCTATCACAGCCACTGCAGCAGGAGTTTGATGCCCGGCCAGGGAAATGACCTACATGGTGCAGCAGACCTCTCCTGCTCCCCTCAGCAGTGCATTTCAGTCGATCTGCCTGTTCTGCTCCCCAGTCTGTTTCTGGTGAATCCTCTCACACACACAGCCCTGCCCACCCCACCCCACCCACCTCTGGCCTATACCCCAGCTCTTGTATGCATAAATAAATAAATAAGTCTTAAAAAAAAACTAGGGCAGACACCCTCAGTTCCAAAACCAGAGACTTTGACAAACCCTCTAGTTCGTTTGTGTGTCTTTGAGAAGGGGTTAGAAGTCCATGCAGTAGTTCCACTATATGGCTGGTGACTTTTAACCTATGTGCTCAGTTTGTTCAAAGATAAGAGCTGATTGTATGGTCTTGCTCTGTGACACTGAAGGTGACCAGCATTAATGCATTTCAATTGAGTGAGCCCTGTGAAGAGTCACTCCTTGGATGTATTTGTATTCGCCACAAAAACCTTCAGTAGCTGTTTAAGGAGAAATGTATCCTGAGTCAGTTCCTGAACATTTGTCTTGGGTGTTGTGAAAAACTGAAGGGAATCGTGCATGGAATTGAGTGGTTGGACCTGCTCTGCATCCTAGAATTGAAGGAATCACTTGACTGAAGTCATCTGGCCTCAGCACAATGGGGTGTCTTATAGAAACTGTTCTTTTAGTTACTAGACTTCAATGACTTGAACTAAGGTGTCACTTCAAATCCATATGGCTTTTGTGATTGTGCGTCTCTCTGCTAAAAGCTTGAGTTGAAACAGGATCACCTTTACAGGTGAATGGGGGGCAGATGGGAGTCAGCTGCCACGGGAGAGAATCAACCTGTTTGCCATTTGGTGTGGTCATAGGAAGCAGATATCCCTGACAGCTTTTATTCTAGACAAACTGACAGAACTCTTCAGGGAGGGGCCATCACACTTCATTTCATCTAGCCCAGGTAGCCGGGGGTACCTGAAACTATCAGGAGATGAACCAGACCATCCCGTGAACCCTAAAGGCACCAGGAACACACAGCAGCCTCTTGTTTGGGCCCCTACTGCCATGGCTAAGGGGAGAAGAAGGGAGACTGGGTGATAGGAGAGGTTACTCAGAAACTATATGGCATTTCAGGGTGTTGCCATGAGGCATTATTGAATGTCACATATCACTGTCTCCTTTTAGAGAGATGGCCACGGAAGACTTTGTATACAGATCCTGCTGCCTGGCTTGGAACCCATCTGTAAGGAGAGCCCCAAAAGTCTCAAAACACAATAACAAACCAAAAGCCCCTTTATGCCAAATTTCTATTTTCCTCCTCCCTATTGCACAGTGATGCAACAATCTACAGGACCAAAATGCATCATACACCATTGGTGTCACTACCAGACACCATAGGAAAGATGTCCGAGAAATTCAGTATTCTTCCCTTTTCCCCTCCAGGTCTCATTTTAATCAAAAGGCTATTTTTCTGTTCCTTGGAGGAGTGAAATGCACTAGGCCGGAAAGAATCTACTGCTATTCCTCATATTTTATCCTTGCACGGGTCAAAACCTCGAATATCTGTAGCTACTAAGATGGACGTGGGAATCTGGATATTTATTAAAGGGTTGGACCCAGACTTGGGTGTATGTGAAAAGCTACAGGGCAATTCTGGAAAATCTGGGTATGCAAATAACCCCTAAGAAAATAGGGCAGAACAACCTAACTCCCAGATTTAAGAATGCTCACTGGTGCCTTAAGAACCATCTATTGTTCTTTGGGTGAAACCTTTGGAAAGAAACCCTTGGCCAGGAGTGAGGGATATAAAGAAGTACCCCAGAAAGCATGAAAAAGATGGGCAGTGAGATACCTTGTGGATTGTTTTAAGCAAGGCAGAACAGACCATCTCTTTGAATCCCTTCTGCAACTTTCTCCTGGAAAGTCACCCATTGTATTTGATCAGAAAACATGGTGCACAGGTGAGCTGTATTCTTCAAAGTCAAGTGTGGTTTTACTGCATTTACTGATTCCCAGTGTGATTCATTTGTCTCAGCAATTGGACATCTGTGTCCAAGAGCATCCAGCCAAGTGTAGGAATGTTCTGATGAATTTTGGAATTTGTGTACAACGTTTTCCATGCTTGAGTGAATTAGTAGTAGAAGGCAAGATGCTATCTAATGAAAAATATCCCAGAAAGAAGCACAAGATACATTTTCTAGTAGCTGAGCAGTTTACCTTTGCTTATTATTATGGCTGAAAAGCTAAATAAATGGCATTGCATTAAGAAAGCTTATAGTGAAATTCAAAGAGTGGAGTCTCCTAGGAGCCCTCCTGGGAAAGGAGACTCCAAAAGATGGTCCGTAGAGTCAGCTTCAGAGAAAAGCCAAGCTTTCCAGTTGCTATTTCCATGACTCCTCAATGTTTCCTCTGGGTCTCACTACCATTTCCTAGATAACTAAGCCCAGATGGGTTATAATCTGGGCTACAACCACGCTTACTGGTGATTGAGTGGCCACCTTACTGGAGTAAGCCTGGAAAAGTTAACCTTCTGATTTCAGTTCAGTTCAGTTCAATTCAATTCAGTTCAATTTAGGAAGTATGTTTGGTGCCCAAATGTGAGTTACAGACTATATACATTCTTATGAGAGATGCATCAGTTAATACAATTCTGTACTTTCTTACTGCTCTCCAAAATGCTCTGTGTTTGACTTCATACCAACATGCACACACACACACACACACACACACACATAGGTACCTAACTGGACTTACCACTTTACATAGGAAGACAGAATGAAGCACAGCTTGTGTTACTGGCTCAGATGCCACAAAGTTAATTTTAGTTGGAAAACTCCATGACAGAATTTCAGGAAATAATACCCAAAGCAGCAGAGCTCCTCTTAATATCTAACTGCTGTTTGCTTAGTGACACCCAGTGCAAGTCTCTAAGTCCAGATTCTAGAAGGTTTCTCTAGAATTGCTCATGTGGATGTTATGCATGGTAGCATAAAAGCAGCTATTACTCTCAGGAATAACTACATGTTTTGTAGTGGCAGTAGTGTCGGAGGAAATAGGTGGATGTACATTTGCATGTATGGATGGGCAGATGGATGGACGGATGGATGGATGGACGGATGGATGGACGGGTAAATGGATGGGTGATGGGTGGGTGGATGGATAGATTGAAAAGGGGATGAATATGGAAAATTTTAAAAAGGTAATGAGAGGGAAGGATATACCTTTCTCTCACTTTTCTGGTGAAACAGGCCTGTGGTCGCTTTAAGACAAAGGAGTCTGCCTGAAACCACTGCATTCAGAGAGGGACTATACTGATGAATATTCTCATGTTAGGAACATAGGCTGTTAAAGTCTTATATTTAAATCCTCAGCCAACCTCTACTTACTAGCTGCATGACCTTTTCTGTGCCTCTGAAAGACTAACTGTCCTTCTGCAAGGAAATGCATTTCCTGCTGTAAATCTAGTTAGCCTGTTCTCTCTCTGTCTTTTCATATCAAACAGCCCTGAATTGGTATTTGCCAAAATCTACCCTTTTGAGCTACATTAGCTAGAAACTTCCAAAGGCTCACAGCCTGTTTGTGTATCTGCTGTATTTGTGGCACAATAAATATGCAGAGCATATTAATGACAATGGGACTTCTGAGATCAGTGTGCCCTGAGAACCCTAACCTATTCTTTGTTCTTCTGGCTTTCTTCTGCTCAATTATTTCTATGATCACATCTTCATTCTTCTCAATATTGGCTATTTAGTCCATTTTCTCTTGGCTTCTGGGACTGGATTGTCCATAAATTCTTTGGTCCCAATAAACAAGTGGAAGATTCTTTATGTGCTAGATAGGGCACAAACGTTAGGCCTCACACCAACAAGAAATAGATTTTTTTCATTTTTTAAAGAAAGCATTTTATTATAGACAAAAGAATATGTCACAAGTCCAAATCATTGTCCTCCTAATTACTAATCCAGTGACCTTGGACAAATGACTCAACCACTCTGAGCAAAGTTTTCCCAAATGAATAAATTACACAAGACCACCCAAGGACCTAACACATTGTGGGAACTGGAAGAACACTTGTCCATTATCACTGGAATGAAGAATGATCACTAGTTCTGCATTGTAATAGCAATAGCTGACCAACATATGCTCTCTGATTCAGGCCAGCAACCAGCTAGATGATTTCAAATATACTTACTCACTAATCTTGACCAGAAATGATTTGATTTACTATTTGAGAAATGTTTACTCAGAGAGATTAAGTGTTTTGTGTGAATTAACCTATTTGAGTTCACAATAGTTTATTATGATTATCTCTAGTTGATGAATGAGGAAACTAAAGCATAAAGCATTCAGGTTACTGGTCCAAGGTCACGGGTAGTAAATGATAGACAAGTCATTCCATATGTCTGATTCTACAGACATTCTCTTAACTATTACCATAAGCAAGAGAGCGAAAAGCCAACTCAATACTTCTCTTCCCTCCCTCCCCTCTTATACACACAGTCTCTTTGGTTCTTTGAAACGAGTTTGGGTATAATCTAATCCAAAACTTTAAGTTTTCAACTGGGTAAGACTGTTGCACTATTTTCTAAGATCCTATGGGGTTTACCACTGGAATCATTGCTTTATGTTTCTCTAATATGTTAGGCAGAACTGACCAAAGTCCTCAGTACCTCTAGAATGGAACAGACTGTAGATACCAACAGTTGAAATGGAAAGAATATGTGCCATCCATTTATTTATTAAATGTTCTCCCCCTGCTCCCAATGTGCTCTAGAGTCATTCACATTCACTTTTAGAAAACTTTGGAGTGGAAAACCCAGTCTTACACATTGTACTGCAGGTCTGGCAAACAACTGCTGATCTCCTGCCCATGAGGCAGTCAGCTCCCAGGATGGCAGCAGAGGTTCTGGAGTCGCACTGCACCTTCAGCAGTGTCTTGGCCAAAAGCGCTGTGTTGAAGAGAAGCAGTGCCAGTCATCTTTAATAGGTGATTTGAGGAATTCCAAGAACATGCACTGACTCATCCTACCTTGCTACAAAAGATCTTTGAGTGTGGGGCTGCTTTTGAGGACCTCTGAAATCAGACATGTTTCCCTGCCACACACCTGATATCCCCCTTGCATTTTGCCTTTCCCCAGAAGGCACGTCCTGCATCTTCTCACCCCTAGAGTGACCTTTTCATTTATTTGGTTGATTACGTAAGCTAGGTAGCACGTCTGGGGGCTGGATGAGGAGGGGTTAAACACTGACCTTCCTGACCCCTGCTAAACACTGACCTCTTCCTTACTTCCAGTCCATGTTTGGAAACTTCAGCCCAAGACAATCTGTGTGAAACAAATCTGAGGAGATGTTGAGCTACTTTCTCACTAAAACCTTGTTCAAAATTCACTTGTCAGATTAGCTTCAGGAACGAAATGCCCATGGCAGGGTAGTTAGGAATGGCTGAGAGGAATGTCTTCATTTCCTGGCTTGTGAAGATACTTCATCATGTATTGGGGACCTCAGCAGGGAAGACATGGGAAGAACAATGAGGGAAGGTAGCAGGCTTGCCAGGACCCTCTTGATCTCTAACACAAGGAGAAATGGGCCCACCCTCCTCGGGTAGACTCTGGCTAACCACCTGAAACCCCTCAACAAGCAACTGCCAAACTGACTCGGCTTGCCTTGGCTTGCATACTATTCCCAGGTTTTACACCATTGTGTATTAGGAAACAAGTCTGTGAGGCATAAGACCATATTTGCTTGCGCCTCTGCAAGCCCAGCAATGTCACCCAAGACCTGCGTGTCTGACATCAGAGCTACAGGCCTGGCTGGATCTCGCTGCTGTCGGGGCACATTTCTCTAACACAAGGCCATTTTCTGCCAGCTCAGTGTCTGGGCATGGACACAGGACTTGGGAACATGATTAATAATCAGCAGACATTCTGCTTGTCAGGTGCTTCTCTGTTCATCCTGGGAAGGCGCTGAGGAGGGAGGTGTGAGAGCTGCTGAGGGAAGGTGGGGTGAGCAGGACCTGGACTCCGCAGGACATTGCCTGCCTGCCATCTGCTCTCCGAGCCCGAGCCGCGCCAGACAGAGTTCTGGAGGAGCAAGTGAGCTGGCCAAGGCAGTGATGTCTCAGGTTATATTTATCCCTCGTCCCAACTTACCCTGACCCACTTTTCTGGACTCCGCTGGTAAAGGTGTGCGAGGAAGCACTGGGGCTTGAACTCTCCATGGAGACTCCTGGGCCAGGGGAGGCCCACAGAGTGTCTTCTGTCTGAAGGCCAAGCTGCCATGGGAACTGTCTCCCCCCCTCCCCACCCCCGCCCAGCTTGCTTTAGCTGGTTTTCTAAATATGGGATGTTCAAACTCTGCATTGTAGACTGTGAACATTAATATATAGAAACCCTTAAATGAGGTGGTGAGGCTAGAAAGAATCCCTGCAGTGTGCAAATCAGCAAGCCACAGGCCACAACATGTCTTACATATCCCATGGGGCTGACACTGCTCCCCACTCCAGAGGTTAGACAGGGGGTTATTAGCCTTGGATTTGAGGACATGCAAGGCTCTCACCATGAATTCATTTTCCAACTTGCCTTCTTTTCTGTCAAATAAACCCATTTTATTGTTGAAATAACTGGCTATTTTTGTTTGAGGTGAAAAAGACCAACAGCCTCAGGGGTAGCATCAATGGGAGCTTGATAGAAACTGAGTTCAGGCCCCACCCAGATCTGCTGAATAAGAATGGACTTTTTACAAGACCCCTGAATGATTGATATGTATATTATATTTGAAAAGCACTGGCTCTAGTTGATCTCCTGGTATAAACTGGCAAGTTCTTTGTCATGGGACTTGAAGAACATGAGGAATTCAAACCAAGCCCCTACCTTGTCTCAAATCATCTTTCTCATTCAGGTTGAAATGTCACAATTAGAGATTCATCCTATTAGACACTCTTTTTTTTTTTTTTTTTGCCTAAGTGGTGCCATTTTTATTAAAATGTAAACTTTACCTGGGAGGGAGAGCATATGGGTGCCTTAGTTCTTAGTCAAACAAATGAAGACTTTTTAATGTGCCACATAAAGCACATAAATGTTAAGGATAGATTAGTGTCGATGACGTATTTTTCCTTGGAGAGAAGAGGGCTGGGAATTCAGAGAGGAGCAGGTTTCTTTGTGGCAGGAAATATTATTCAAGGTACAGAAGAGAGGGCACTCCTAAGACAAGTGTGAACCTCCACTCTTTCTTGATTTGACTGAACTTGTCTTTCAGAGCTTAGGGGCTGTTCGTTTGCTGCTTCCCTTTCCATTCAAAATCATCTTTTGTCATTTCAACTTAATGGAAAAACCCAATGGCATTTTGAAGACAAAAATGTTCAGGTGCATATTTATTCTCAGAAGGAAATGGACCACAACACATCTATTCTGGGGGGAAAAAGCAAGACACGGTTCTGCATACTTAAGCAGTGAGTAATACCTCAGAGGTGGAAAGGTCAGATTTGACAATGAATGGACAATGGCCCCAACTTATTCACTGCCTTTCAGAAAACAGCAGCACAATGAGTGCCCTGAAAGTGCAGGATTAGCCACAGCAAGAAGGAAGAGTAAAACCTCTTCTCAAACTTCCTGACTCGGGAGGACACCTATGAATTATGAACATTCACTTCAATTTTTTTTAAAGATTATTTATTTATGCATGCAATAACTGCAGTGTAGGCCAGAGGTGTGGGGGGTGAGAGGATTCACCAGAGACAGAGTGGGGAGAAGAACAGGCAGATCTACTGAGCTACGCTGCTGAGGGGAGTAGCGGGAGAGACAGGAGAGGACTGCTGTGCCATGTGGGTTAGTCCTGGCTGGGGGGTCGAACTTGTGCTGCAGTGGCTGTGATGGTCATCTTTTAATCAGGTAGAACCATTTTTGTGATCCAATAGCAGTAATAATCATAGTTACTGAGAGTTTATTCTGTGCCAAGTACTATTAAAAGACCTTTGAAGTTGGGGGGCAAGTCTTGGGTCTCTCTCATTGCTGCATGTCTTGCTAGAAGAAGTACTAAGTTCCTTAGTTCTAGATTATCTTTTTAAAGATTTGTCTCACAAACAGATTTGGAATGTAGATAAAGTGACATCTTCCAGAACAAGCAGTGTACATGCTTACTGTTCAATATAATACATACAATGTTCCCTTCTGGAGCCAAGGATAAACATGCTACTGACCATCCTAAAAGACTTGGGTTCCCTAAACTCAGCGTTCTAATGGAAATCAGCCCACTGTGCACATAGGTACCAGCTGGTCTGCTTTCTGTTGTCCTGTGGGAATTGAAGCTTGCAGGGACCCAACGCAAAAGAATGCCGACACTCTGCCTACTCATCATGAGTCAGAAAGTCCTTTGTCTCTAACCCAGAGTCTCATGCTTTCACAAGCATCCGTGAAAAAGGTCACAGGATAGCATATTAGACTGCAAATAAGGAAAAATTTCAGACTCATTCCAATCCTTAACAAGAGTATTATTTCCTTTAGCCCTCTGAACAACCATGGGAAGTTACTATTTTTCCTCCATTTTACAAATGAAGAAAGTGTCTTAGTGTCTATGTTCCTATATTACATGTAATGGTAGTTGTTTTCACTAAACTATAATGACAGGAGGTCATAATATCGAAAATCCACCTTATGAGAGACTTTACATTCCAAGAAGTGTTGTCTTTTCTATACCTTCTTTTTAATATCCGAATACTGCAAGTTTATTTCTATCTTTAACAAAGTATGAGCTAGACATATCCTAAAAAGTAGGATGCTGAAAGGGAGCAAAAAGGATACAGAAAAGAGATATGGAAGGCATACTTTTAGCCCTTATTTATGACTAGAGTGACTCAGTAAAATACTCAATCTCTCCATGAAGAGGAAGAGAAAGAGTTTCATAAGTCTGTGGACAGGATTTCTCTGTAGGTTTACAGGAGTGAGTGTGTGGTTGAGAAGAGACTACACCTTCTCCCAGGGACAGCTCTGCTTGACCATCCCATTGACATGTTTCTTGGCACAAATGATAACATGTCAGTCCATCTGTACACACAAAGGCCACAGTCCCCTGGTACTGGTGCAAATGGGAATCTGCCAGGAAGACAGACAATTGGACAATATTATTTGCGTTCTGAAATAGCCTAGATTATTCAACCCTCCTATATTCAGCACAAGAATACATCCTCAAGATACACGTAGGCACACAGGTGAGCTCAATATGTTCCGTGTTTCTCATTTCCAAATTATAAACATAGGGCTTATGCTGCATGGGGAGACTGGGCTACATTAAGTTATTCCGTCAATGAACATTTACCAAGTGCCTTAGTATGGCGCCCAACTTGGGATCCAGAAATTAATGAGATACAGACATTTATCCTAATAGTTCACAAGTCAATGCAAAATAAAGCATGTACTCAAATAATAAAACATCGCAGGCTAAAGATTCTATAGCATGAAAATTGACAAACCGAGTCCTGTGAGAACTCAGACCAAGAAGTAACTCCCTCAGGCTAGGGGGACAAGTTCTGGGTCTTTCTTAGAGCATGGGTAGGTTTTCAGAGACACAAATGAGGAGGCAGAGCTTTCTCTGTTGAGGAGACAATGTTGGCAAGTGATGGGCACCTGTACAGGGAGGAAAACAAGTGGTCCAAATTGACTGGAGCATAAGTCACAGGAAGGTGATTAGTGAAAGATGAGGCTGGGAAAAAAAAAAAAAAGGTTGGTGTCAGATGGAGGAGAACTGTGACTGCCAGATGGAGGACTCGAGGCTTTA
The DNA here is from genome assembly GCA_004024925.1 of Scalopus aquaticus. Lineage (NCBI taxonomy): Eukaryota > Metazoa > Chordata > Mammalia > Eulipotyphla > Talpidae > Scalopus > Scalopus aquaticus. Next base: position 3,501 of record PVIJ01020115.1, on the reverse strand, counting down.
TTCCAGTGGGATCCAGCACTGAACACAGTGGAAAATAATCAGATGTTATAGAAACTTAAGGTGCGTAAGAAGCAAATGTTTTCATCTGTAAAACCAAACACTGGGGAGAGGCCTCAGGTCAGACATCAACAAAATAAAGAATTATTATTTGCTAAACAGAAAAAGAAGAGTTACTCTTTGAGGTATAGGAGAGGGTGACTTCTGCTTTTGATGTCATTCACTTGGAGTTTGCCCATTCTTTTAGAGTTCAATTTCAAATGACATTAACCAAACATCTGTTATTTTTTATGTGATTTGGCCTCTTTACAGAAGAATTGATAGCCTTTCAGTTAATCACTGTGTAACCTAGTGTTGGACATAAAGTAGGTGCTCAATAAATATTTTCATAAATTATATTGAATGTAACATAAAAATAAATTATGTCTCCAATAAGTCAAAAATCAAATGCTTCTGATATTTACACAGTATAAAAATTTATCAAAACCATGCACTCCACTTCTGTTTGAATGTCTTTATCCGGAGCTAATTATTTTAATAGTCTAGTGATAAAAGCAAATATAATTTTTCAGAAAATGTATATGATTTTTAAATAAACATTTAATACCAGAAAGTCAAGCTTAGTTAACACTTCCATGTACCTGAGGTCTCAATGCCAGACATATGACCTTATTTAAATAAACAACAATTATCCCAGTCATATAAATTACAGCAAATTGAACTAAATTTAAATAATCTGATCATCTCTTTCCCTGTTTTTATGATCTTTTCTTTATTAGAGCATGCATATATACAGAACTCCAGAAATAGATATTCAACAGGGTTGCAAAGAAACCAAGGAAATTAAACCACAAACCAAAATAATCTACAGAATTTTTCATTGTATTGATTTATTCACAAACATCAAGAGTTGTATGCCTTTGAGTGCTGAAACTTCTGTCAATAAAATAGTGAAACTGTTAAATCTTTACAGGCAGTTTGAAAATGTGATTCTTAAAGTAGTGTCTGTTGAAATTTTAAATAGTTTAATGAACTTAAGGAGAGCAAAGATTCATTCTCAAGAGCACTGAAGTTATTTTTATCTACTATGGAGATTAAATTAGTGACTTACTTGATTTCCCCAAACTTTTAAAACTGGTGTTTTCAACGCTACTCCAGTGTCAGTTGACATTGTTGCTACAGCAGGCAGACTCCTTACCGTGTGCTCTCCATTAGTGTACCCCCAAAAATCCAGGTTCCTGACAGAAGGCTCCCAGCAAGTTTGCAAGCCAAGGGGATGACAGAAATCTTGACATTTTATAGTGTCTTTTGATGGTCAAGGATTGCCTAGATAAACCATGATTTTTTTAATGCTGATTATAATTCCCTCTGGAAGTATATAGGGAGAGAATGAGTAGACCCCATGCATAGTAACTGACAAGAGTCTCGGCACCAGGAGTTATTATCAGGTAGTCCATAGATGGGCCCTTTGAATCAGAAAAATCTGGGATTGGATCTTGCTTACTTGAGGTGCGTCATGTGTCTATGAATAATGAACCCCACCTCCTTGAAGGTCAATTTAGCCAAGTATGAAATGGAGAGAATGCAGAGGCGTACACAAAGGGTCTTGCTCTGTGGTACAAACACACCCAGATCTTAGTGACGAAACACTGCAGAGACCACAAGGTGGACCTGGATGTTGACCACACGAGTAGCAACAAATTCTGGGATGCTGACAGGTCATCATCCTTACCTGAATCACTATGGAAGAATTCAGCCGGTTAATGCAGAGAATCTGGAAGTGTATTCTTCCCATTAACTGTCTCATGCCTCTTTTTGTGGCCCTCTGACAACATTTGATAGAGGAAGGACAAAAAAGGAGGACCAGGAAAGAAGAGACTGTGGAAGGGAAAATACACATTGTAAAAACCTGCTTGTCTTTCAGCAAGAGTCTTTCAAAGGATGTTTATTTCAGGTACATGAGTTATATCGATTTAAAATGTCATAGCCAGGGATGTATGGTGATTTGAATGTTTTCTATTAACACATCTGTGCAGTTCTTTACAGATGAATTGACACATTCTTTCAAATCTAGATGCATAAAGCTTAATGTTTTTTATGGAAGTAACTCGTTTTGATGAATTTATGCTTAAATTTATGTTTATTGCACCATTTCCATATTTTAACTGTGCATTTCTTTCATGTCTTTAGAATAAATAAATTTATTAACAAATATGTCAAATAAAAGGGTATGTTTCACCTAAGGAAAACATAAGAATTCTGATAACCCCACAACTTTATATTTGTCTTTTATAGCAATTTAAGAGATTTTAAAAAATGCAACAGCGTATAAAGACAAGTGTACTGATAAGGTTTCAGATTCTACATTGCAACTAATCTTTAAGAAACCACTTGCTGGGTTTGCATTCAGAAGGGGATCACAATTATCTAAAATGACTATTAAAATACTCTTCCTTTCTCTACCTGTGTGTGAGTTGGAGTTTTCTTTTATTGTCATTGTGGACAGATACACATGACATGAAATTAACCATTTCAACTGTTTTTCAGGGTGCAGTTTAGAGGTGTTAAAAGTGTTATTTAGAATTGGTCTTCTTCCACCTTGAAACTGCCAGGCATCATGGAAGGCAAACCAGGTACTTATTGTTTTGCTGCCTGATACAACAATGTCTTTTCATTTCTAGCTCTGGGGAAGCCCTTTCCCCCCTTAGCACACACTTGTTATGTTTGTACAAAGCCACAGAGCAACAGCAGAGAATGCTTGTGTTTACTGAGCTTCTCCAGGAAAACAATTCTATCAAATAGAATTATAGGGAAGACTGGATTCCCAAAAGTTCTCTTGTACAGCCGTTCATGTCAAATACATCAGCTATATGAAATCTTACAAGCACACTTGTCTTTATGCACTGTCACATTTAAAAAAAAATCTCTTAAATTTCTTATGAAAAACAAATATAACAATGTGGGCCTGTTATGGTAGCCACAGGCCATTGAATGGCTTTTGAGCATCTGAAATGTTGCTACACAGACTGCAGAATCAGAGTTTAGATTTTTTTTCATTTTAATTGACTTAAACTCGCATTTAAAACTGTAATGATTCAGGTCTAAAAAAAAAATTTAAGTATGTTGGCAACAACTTGGATATAAGCACCCGCTCTTTTTTTTTTATAATATATATTTTTATTGTTATTTATGTCTTTTACATTTTGCATTCCCCTTGGGTAGCCCACCACCAATTCACCCGTGATCCATCTCCATGGTCCCTTGTGTTCTTTTCTATTCCATTTTGTGCCCTTTCCCTTCCCTCACTCCGGCTCCTTCCTCCCCCCCTCCCCCCCCACTGATTGTCTCTCTCCCACCCGGCCTCCCTATAGTCCTGTTATAAGTGAAACCATTCAATATTTTTCTCTTTCTTTCTGGCTTATTTCACTGAGTATGATCCCCTCTAATTCCATCCATGTCGCTGCAAATTGCATGTGTTTATCTTCTTTCCATGCTGAATAGTAT
>PVIJ01020114.1:0-21744 GCA_004024925.1 Scalopus aquaticus | reverse complement strand
AGCTGGGGTACAGGCCAGAGGTGTGGGGCGGCGAGAGGGTTCACCAGAGACAGAGCGGGGAGCAGAACAGGCAGATCAGAACTACACTGCTGAGGGGAGCAGCGGGCGAGGCAGGAGAGGTCTGCCGCGCCATGTGGGAATCTCCCCGGCTGGGCGTCGAACTCGCGTCACCGCTGCTGACAGCTCCACAGTGCAGCGCTTAACCGCTGCGCCACCGGGGAGGCCCTGATTTTTTTTTTTTTTTAAAACAGCTGGAGCATGTGTATGTGGACCACATCTTCTTGGTCCGCTCAACTGATCTTGGGCACTCGGGCTGTCTCCATAGCTTGGCTGTTGTAAACAGTGCTGTATTAGTCATGTGTGTGCGTATGTGCTTGGAATTTGTGCTCTTGTGAGGAGTCATGGGCTTTATGTTGTGTGAGTCTTGGGAGCCTGAGAATCCATGAGTGGGAGGAGAGATGAGGGAGGAGGGTGCCCTATGACAGTACTGCACGGGGGATGTTTGGATGGAGGGGTCTTCTGGATCTTTCTCCTGGAGATAGACTGCATGGACCTTCAGTGGAGGGAGGGAAGGACCTCACGCTTAACGCCAGTGCGGAGTGGTGGAGAGGAAAGTATGAATGGGAGGAGGAGGAGGGAGTGAGAAGGAAACTGACCTGAAAACTTACAATGGAACAGGGAGGTGGTAATGTCGGGTTTAAACCTGGGGAATGGAAGGGACAGGGAGGAACAGGAGGATGCTGGGGCTGACCTACCAGAAGTTCTCTTCCTCTTCTTCCTCGCCTGTTCTTCAGATCTATGAACACCTCCTGTCCCGAGTGTCTCCTGGCCGCTCCTGGCATTGAAAAGAGTCTCTTTCCTGTGTGTCCTCTGGTCTGAAGACCCGTCACTGTTGACTTCTCTCAAACCCTAAAGCTCCTCTTAGTGTCATTTTGTTCCCAGGATTTTGAATCAAAGTCAGTGCACTCAAGATAGAGACTGCGCAAGTATCTTTTGAATGTAAACCTAATTTCAGAAGTAGACCATAACCCTACAGGATAAGCAGCATCAAATCTAATAATACTCTGGCTATATTTTACTGTTAATATTATTTACTTTCTGAAAACAGACTCACCCCAATTAGCATTGTGAATTGTCTGCCCTGTAATGACCAGACATTCCATTTTATTACATTACTGAAATCATTTGCATAGTAATTATGTTTAGCTCTATTGGTAATTGGAGCCGTTTCCCTTCCAGCAGTGTTGTGCGGTGGTCTCTCATTAATCACAGGGAAACCTTGCCAGGTGGCAGGAGACGCAGGAAGGCAGCCCCCCACATCCCCCAAGTGAGTCAGGGAAACCCTGAAACCATCCTTTTTGTTGCTTCATCATCTTCCCCCTAATGTTTGTCAGTTTCTCTCCCACTCATGCGACAGAAAAATATGGTTAGCCCAGGAAAATTTTACTCAAAAATCCAACAGTGTGAATTATCCAACCTGTCCTCTCCTAAACATTTCTTTCCTCCTAGATGATAAAGAAGTCTGAAAACAAACACAGGCTACCCAAGCAAGAAGACTGATTCAGCCCCGTGTGCCTCTGTGTGTGTTTGTAATCTGCTCTCAGGAAACTAAGTGTAGTATAGGAAAATCCGAGTTTGCACTACAAAATATCAATAAAATAAAACTGAGGACTTAGGCTTCATCTTAAAAGAATTCTTTAAAAAAATGTATTTAAATCCCACGTGCCCCTGGTGGAATTCAAATGTTACTTAATTTCTAGGGTTTTAATTTTTTTCTGAAGGATTAATTCAATGAAATAATCTAAACTCGGTGCACACACGCTCGCAGGTGCACACCCATCTCTTTTTTGTTGTTGTTATTTTTATTTGTGTCTTTTACATTACTGTATATTCCCTGTAGGTTTCCCACCACCAATTCACCCGTGAACCGTCACCACATTCCCTTGTGCTCCCCCTCCCCCGTTCTGAGCCCCAATCCTCCCCCCTCTCTCGCTGATTGTTGCTCTTGTATTTGGTTCCCGTATATTCCTGTTATGAGTGAGACCATTGGATATTTTTCTTTTTCCTTTTGGCTTATTTTGCTGAGCACAATCCCTTCTAGTTCCATCCATGTTGCTGTGAATTGCATGTGTTTATCTTTTTTGAATGCTGAATAGTATTCCATTGTGTATATGTACCACATCTTCTTGATCTGGTCATCTATTTTTGGGCATCTGGGTTGTTTCCATACCTTCACTATTGTAAATAGTGCTGCAATAAACATACGGGTACAGGTATCCTTTTGGATTAGTGTTTTTGTGTCCTTTGGGTAGATCCCCCAAAGTGGTATTGCTGGGTAGTGTGGTAGCTCCACGTTTATTAATTTGAGGAAACGCCATATGGCTCTCCATAGTGGTTGGACCAGTTTGCATTCCCACCAGCAGTGTAGGAGAGTTCCTTTTTCTCCACATCCTCACCAGCATTTGTTGTTGCCTGTTTTTTTAATGTGTGCCATTCTCACTGGCGTGAGGTGGTATCTCATTGTGGTTTTGATTTGCATTTCCCTGATGATAAGTGATGTTGAACATTTTTTCATATGGTTATTGGCCATTTGCTTTTCTTCTTTGGAGAAGTGTCTTTTTAGCTCTTCTGCCCAGTTTTTAACTGGATTGTTAACTTTGTTTTTGTTGAGTTGTGTGAGCTCCTTGTAGATTTTAGTTATCAGCCCTTTATCAGTTGTATTGTGTGCAAAGATTTTCTCCCAATTAATAGGGTGTCTGTTAGTTTTGGTTAATGTCTCTTTTGCTGTACAGAATCTTTTTATTTTGATGCAGTCCCATCTGTTTATCTTGTCCTTCACTTCCTTTGCTTCCGGGGATGTGTCTTTAAAGATTTTGCTGAGATGTATGTTGTGTAGAGTTTTGCCTATATTTTCTTCTATAAATTTTTTGGTTTCAGGTCTTATGTCCAGGTCTTTTATCCATTTTGAGTTGTTTTTTGTGCATGGTGTGAGGTAGTAGTCTAGCTTCATTTTTTTGCATATAGCAGTCCAGTTTTCCCAGCACCATTTATTGAACAAGCTAACCTTGTCCCATTGTATATTCTTCACTCCTTTGTCAAAGATCAATTGTCTATAGGTATGTGGATTTATTTCTGGGTTTTCTATTCGATTCCATTGGTCTGTGCTTCTGTTTTGGTTCCAGTACCATGCTGTTTTAATTATTATGGCTTTGTAGTATAGTTTGAAATCTGGGCGTGTAATCCCTCCATTTTCTTTCTTTTTAGTGAGGAGAGCTTTGGCTATTCAAGATTTTTTGTGGTTCCATATGAATTTCATGAATATTTGTTCTATTTCTTTGAAGAATGTCATTGAGATTTTTATCAGAATAGTGTTGAATCTGTAAATTGCTTTTGGTAGTATGGCCATTTTGATAATGTTAATTCTTCCAATCCATGAACATAGGATGTCTTTTCCATTTTTTTGTGTCCTCTTCTATTTCCCTTAATAGGGTCTTATCGTTTTCTTTGTGTAAGTCCTTTACCCCTTTTGTTAAGTTTATTCCCAAGTATTTTATTTTTTTTTGTTTCAATTTTGAAGGGGAGTGATTCTCTTGATTTCTTTTTCTTCTGACTGAGTGTTTGTGTATAAGAAGGCTACTGATTTTTGTGCGTTGATTTTGTATCCTGCCACTTTATCGAACTGGTCTATAATTTTGAGTAGTTTTTCTATGTATATTATCATATCGTCTGCAAAAAGTGATAATTTAATTTCTTCTTTCCCTATTTGGATTCCTTGTATGTATTTCTCTTGTCTTATTGCTCTTGTTAGGACTTACAGTATTATATTGAAGAGCAATGGTGAAAGTGGACATCCTTGCCTTGTTCTTGATCTTAGAGGAAAGGCTTTCAGCTTCTCACCATTGAGGATAATATCGGCGGTGGGTTTGTTGTATATGGCTTTTATTATATTGAGGTATGTTCCTTTTATCCCAAGGATTTTGAGGGCCTTTATCATTAATGGATGTTGCACTTTGTCAAATGCTTTCTCAGCATCTATTGATATGATCTTATGGTTTTTATTTTTCTTTCTGTTGATGTGTTGGATTACATTGATTGATTTTCGGATGTTGATCCATCCTTGTGTCCCTGGAATAAATCCCACTTGGTCATGGTATATTATCTTTTGGATGCATTGTTGGATCCTATTGGCTAATATTTTGTTGAATATTTTTGCATCAGTGTTCATTAGAGAGATTGGTCTGTAGTTTTCTTTTCTTGTGTTGTCTTTGTTTGGTTTTGGTATTAGTGTAATATTGGCTTCATAGAATGTGTTTGGTAGTATTCCTTCCTTCTCAATTTTTTGAAAGAGTTTGTGTAAGATAGGGATTAGTTCATTTTTGAATGTTTGGTAGAATTTGTTTATGAAACCATCTGGTCCTGGGCTTTTGTTTTTGGGGAGAGTTTTGATTACTATTTCAATTTCACTGCTTGTGATTGGCTTGTTTAGATGTTCTATATCTTTTTTATCTAGTTTTGGGTGGTTGTATAGTTTTAGGAATTTGTCCATTTCATCTAAGTTGTTGAACTTGTTTCCATATAGCTGTTCATAGTAATTTCTGATTATTCTTTTGATTTCTGCTGTGTCTGTTGTAATTTATCCTCTTTCATTTATGATTCTATTAATTTGTGTTCTCACCCATCTTTTCTTTGTAAGCCTGGCTAGAGATTTGTCTATTTTGTTTATTTTTTCAAAGAACCAGCTTTTGGTTTCATTGATCTTCTGGATTGTTTTTTTTTTTCATTTCCATTTCATTTATTTCTGCTTTGGTTTTTATGATTTCCTTTCTTGTGTTGGCTTTTGGGTTTTTTTTTTTTGTTGTTGTTCATTTTCTAGTTTTTTGAGATGGGAGATTAGATTGTTTCTTTGGGTTCTTTCTTGTTTTACTGATGTGAGCCTGTATTGCTATACATTTCCCTCTTATTACTGCTTTTGCTGCACCTATACATTCTGGAATGTTGTGTCTTCTTTGTCATTCTTTTCTAGGTATTTTTTAATTTCTTCTTTGATCTCATTAGTCCAGTGATCTTCCAGCAGTGTGGGTTTCAATCTCAATGAAGTAAGAAGATTCCTTTTTTTCTTTTCGTGGTTTATTTCTAATTTGATTGCTTTATGATCCGAGAAGATAGTAGGTATGATTTTGATCTTAGTGTATCTGCTGAGGTTTGTTTTGTGACCTAGTATGTGAGCAATCTTGGAATATGATCCGTGTGTACTTGAGAAAAATGTGTATTCAGATTTTGGGGGGTGTAGTGCCCTATAAATATCTGTTAGGCCCATGTGGTCTAGGTCCTTATTTAGAGCTTTAGTGTCCTTGTTTATTTTTTGTCTTGTTGATCGTTTCATTGATGAGAGTGGGGTGTTGAAATCTTCTACTATATATGTATTTTCTCTGATGTCTGTTTTCAGGGATGATAATAATTGTCTTATATATTTTGGTGCTCCTTCATTTGGGGAGTATATGTTGATTAGGGTTATATCATCCTGCTGAATTGTCCCCTTTATCATGATGTAGTGTCCATCTTTGTCTCTTTTTACCTTTTTTAGTTTGAAGTGTATTTTATCTGATATAAGTATAGCTGTCCCTGCCTTCTTTTTTGGTCCATTTGCTTGTAGAATTGTTTTCCAGCCTTTTACTTTCAATCTGTGTTTATCTTTTGTAGTTAAATGTGTTTCTTGTAGACAGCAGAAGGTTGGGTTCTGTTTTTTGATCCATCTTGCTGCTCTGTGCCTTTTTATTGGTGAGTTTAATCCATTTACATTTAAAGTTAATATTTATACCTTGGCATCTATATTTGCCATTCTATTTATCTTTTTGTGTTTTTATTTCTTGTTTTATTCTGATCTTCTTTTTCATTCCTCTGTTTGATTTGATTTTTGGACTTCTTGTAGTATTTTTTGGAGTGGGGGTTTAGTCATGACTAATTTCTGAAGTCTCTGTTTGTCTGGGAAGGTCCTTATGCTTTCTTCATAGAGGAAGGAAATCTTTGTGGGGTAAAGTATTCTTGGTTGGCATTTTTTGTCTTGGAGTTTGTTGAATATGTCTCTCCATTCTCTTCTTGCCCGTATCGTTTCTTTGGAGAAGTCTGATGTCATCCTGATTGGTTTTCCTTTATACATTATTTGTTTCCTCCCCCTGTCAGCTTCAATATTTTTTCCTTATCCTGTATTCGTGTGAGTTTTACTATCATATGCCGAGGTGTAGTTCTTCTAACATCATGGTAATTTGGAGTTCTTTTTGCTTCTTGTATGTCTATTTTCATACTTGGAAAGTTTTCTTCTATCACCTCCTTAAATATTATCTCTGCTCCTTGGACCCTCTCCTCTCCTTCTGGGGTTTCTATAATTCTTAAATTTCCTTTCTTCATCGTGTCAGATAGTTCTCGAATTGTTTTTTCATTTTTTCCCCTTTGTGCTTCTATTTCCTTTTCCTTTTTGATTCTTTTATTATCTGAATCTTCGAGTTTGCTGACACAGTCTTCCATATGATTGATTCTGCTTTCATTGCTTTTCCCAGTGTTCTTTAGTTCTTCTATTAGACTCTTATTCTCCTTCTTTAGGGTCTTGATTTCATTGTTCAGATCGTTAATTTTTTATTCATTTCATTTTTTCCCTTGAGTATCATCATTTTAAATTCTCTATCTGAGAGGCAGAGCTCTTCCGTGTCATTATTGTTAAATTCTGATGCTTGATTTTCTTTTTGCAGTGTGTCCTTCCCCTGAGGGCTTGCTTGGTTATTTGTATTTCTCTTTCTCCCTGTTTGTCTTCTGATTTGTTGTAATTGTTGGGAAATTGTGGCACTGGTACTGGCAGGCATCTCTTTGGGGTACTCCTCCCTGGATGTCAAGGGCTGATGGTCTGATCAATTCCGTTCCTGCTAGGCCAAACCACCACTGGTAGTGATGCTGTGGGTATGTTGTCTGTAGAGATCCTCTTCCTGTTTTAATTCAAGAGGTCCAGAAGGTGGTTGTGTGGTTCCCACCTCCAACAGTGGTGTAGAGGCTGTGCTTTACCAGGGATCATGATGGTTGGTGGTCTCAGTGCCTGCTCCAATCAGTTGAGTGAACCCTAGCACTGAGGGCTGTGGCCAGTCTGCACTAGCTCCCTGAAGGTTATCCTGTCCAACTGGGGCTCACTTTTTCACTTTCAGTGGGCAATAGTAGTATTTTCCCCTATTGCACCTGCGAGTGCTACAGCTCAGAGCCAGTATTGGCAGTGGTGATGGAGGTGGTAGTGTAGGCGTGAGGCCTACTCCAGTGCGTTCTAGGATCAGGTCCGAAAACCTGAGGCCAGAGGCCGGGGGCTTAACTTGCCCTGTGAAGGCTACCCTCTTGGCATGGCACTCACATCCTCTCCGTTGGTTTGGGTGATGTATGTTGTACCTTTCCCCTAGGATGCTTGGGAGTCTGCTTCCCAGGGGAGGCCTGGGGGCCCAGTCTGAGGTGGCAGCAGTGGAGTGGGGGTGGTTGATCAGTCCAGGTTCCCCACACTCCCTTGAAACCCCTGCGCAGTCGCCTGGGGGTGTAACTTGTTCTTGGTGGCTAATCTCCCATCCAGGAACTCACCCGGTACAAATGGAGTGCTGACGGTTCTTTGTGTCCAAGAGTTTGCTTCCCCACTGGCCTGGGGGTTCAGTCAGTGATGGCGGCAGTATGTGGAGGCAGTTGATCAATCCTGGCTCCCCTCGGTTTCTGGGAACCCCTGGAGCACATGCCTGGGGGTGTAACTTTCCCTGGGTGGCCTGGCTGCCATCTGGGAAATCAGCCGGTATGGGATGGAGCACGCGAGTGGGGGCGGTTCCTTCCCCTAGCGTGCCTGAGAGTTCACCTCCCCGTGCAAGGCTGGGGCTCAGCTGGGCGATGGCGGATGGGCACACCCATCTCTTAAACATTATTTGAGGTGAGATGGGATCATGGGAGGAACACAGGCAGGGAACCGGAAGCCATCAGTGCCTGAGTGTGAGATTCTGTCTCCATGGAGTCACCCGGGGTAGGGCTCCAACACGGGGGTGTAGGGGGGACACAGTTCCATCCATAGTGAGAGGACTCACTGGGCTTCTGGGTTTATTTTGTTCCTGCGGTTACTTGTGACCAAACCCTAAGTGATAACTATCACCTGCCTTTACCTGGGGTCTATGGAACCCCTTAAAACTGTATGTGAACTTTCGTGTTCAGGCATGTTTTCAGGGCTACCATCAGATTATGAAATGGACCCTGCTGAAGGTTCTGGAATAGGAAGTCCCTCACCATGTGGAACTGGTCTCAATGCATATGGAATGTTCGGGTAGACTATTCTCGACTTCTTTTGCTTCGTTATTCTGCTGGAAAGAGGAGGCACCAAGCAGAAGTAACAGTCTTTTATTTGGTTGCTTGCCTCTCTCCACACCATGGGGACTGCAAATGGCATTTCTGGTCTTTTGCCATTTAACCACTGTGAAAGCTGTGTTGTACATGTAGCACAGCATATATGCAGGGCCCAAGGCTTGTTTTGGTCACCAACCTTGCATCTGAAGTCAAGATGATAAGCCTTCTTCACTTGAGAAGGGATACTTTTCTTTTGGTTGGCAAATGTCACTTCCCCCCAAATACAGCAGAAATTGTCCATGCTATTAACACACTTTTGAGGCATTACTGTTCTGTATTGTGCCTAAATGGATCAAATAATAACAGTTCTATGGAACAGTAGCTTCAACTGTCTGGTGCAAAGTCTGAAATATTTTCAGTGCTCAACCTTTCCGACAGGGCTTTCTATAGCGCACTGCTGATGTCAACTTACTTCAGCAGCCACCTGGCAGTAGGATTGCATTGCATCAGAAAATGATGCTATCAACTCTGGATGATGTGTGCATGATGGTATTATGCAATGCGATGCAATATTACATCATTCTAGATGATTTGGGATGTTGTTGCAGTCCTACTGGACAAATTTACACGATGAAACATATAAAATGAATTATATGAAATATCTTCCAAACGAGAGCTAATAAAAAATTTCAGGGTTATATTCATGTTCAGCACACCAATATACTACAGATGAGGACCTTTTTAAGTCAGTAACGATCTCACTGTTGAGCAGTGTAGTGTAATTGGTGTACATTGAGTTGCTGCAACACCGAGTATCACCTGTAGGTGGAGCTGTACACCTTCCCAGAGTCGTTTTTGAGCTGAAAGCGGTTGATGCCAAATCTGTTTGCATTTTGGGATTCCCTGGGAGAGGGTGAAGCTGCGGCTTATTGGGCACCTAAATCTCAGGCGGTCTGCAGAGAGTCCAGGTGATGAGATACAGTCGGTCAGAGTCTATGTTTGAGTATCACTGCACTCAGAGGGGTTCTAGGGCAGCTGCAAGAAGAAGACACATTACAACCTTTCAGAGGAGTTTACTTGCCTTTTTCCCAGAAGAGCAGGGTTTGTAACCGATGTCTCTTCGTGAGACCAAACACAGCCCTCCAAACCTTCATGCACTCAAGTTTAGGTCCCTGGAAGTTGGGGCTGCCTCTTCTCTTTTGACAAAACCGTAACACTGGTGTTTTGGATTCTAACAGAAAGTGCAAGACCCCAGAGACTAAAAGCAATCAAGGAGTGTTGTTCTCCCTTTAGTTCTTGCTAAATAAAACGTAAGCATCTGCGCAGCTCCTGCCTTCTACTAGAAGAGTAGGACACATACGCGCGCACACACGCACATGCACACACATGCACACACATACATTTATTTATGGGGTAACGTTGCTTTACAGCATTGTTTGTATTTTAGAGGTATAGGTTTCCCCCTTCAGGTGTTGTTGCCATGCTACACCCTTCACCAAAGCACCCTGTAGTCCTCTAGGGTAGTCCATTGTGCTCCCTCCCCACTTTGCTCTCTTCCTTCCTCCTCTTCCTCCTCCTCCTCTCCCCCTCCTCCTCCCTCCTCCTTCCCCTCCTCTTTCCCCTCCTACTCCTTTCCCTCTTCTCCTTCCTCCCCTCCTCCTCTCCCTTCTTCCCCTCTGGTAGTCTCTACAGTCAGGTGGGCACACCCAAGAGATGGGGTGGCTGGACTTGTAGCTGCACCTCTTTATATGCGACTGAGTAGTGTATGTGGAGGGGTGAGGTGGCAGAGTGGGAACATCTTCTGACTTTTTTTCAGTTTCAATCAGCAAGGAAATAAATGGCCCACAGTGATATCTAATCATCTTTTGCAATTTTGGGCATTTTTTGTTTATTGAGCACATATACCTGCAGAAGCATGCTGGTAACTATTTAACAACTGGTTCTTTGGGGGCGGGGCTGGGGGATATTGCGTTTCAGTGTTTGCCAATATCTGTGGTGTAAATATTCTCATCATGGAGGATCACAGCCTGTGAACATATGCCAACTAGCTTGCAAAATTCCTGAAAATGTAACAATAGGCTGAAAATGTAACAAGAGGCTGGTATGAGCCAACTGTTCCATGCCACTGGCATATGGCAAAAACAAACAAACCAAAATAATTTGGGACATACACATTAAGAGAGTAGACAATTAAGGAAAATTCCAGATACTGTATGTAGAAAGTTGCCCTTCAAGACTTAGAGCTTAATGGCCACATACTCCCTTCCCTTCATAGTGATCCTTTCCAAGACCAGCATAAGGAGAAAAGAGTTGCCTGGAAGTGGGGAAACCTGGCAAACCCTATCTTAAGCAGGTAATGAAAATTAATAACAGCACTTTGTGTGGTGTGATGCCATGCAAATATCACCCACCCCCTAATTTGATGCAATGAGAAGGGCAATTCCTATCTGTAGTGGCTATTCAAAAACCACGTAACCTGAGACTAATCATAAAATAAAGCACCCGGCAAACCCAGGTGATGGAATGTTCTATGGGTCATCTGGCCAGTCCTCCTCAAGATGCAATGTCATGGCCCCCAAGGACAGACTAGAGACTGTCCCAGACCAGGGGACACTAGGGAAAGTGACAACTAAAGACAATTATATTGGATTCTGGCACAGGTAAAGGAGCATATACATCAAAAGAGCAGGCAATGAAAAATGTTTGAAAAAAATGATGAAATCAGAACAAAGTCTGGAGTTTAGTTAATAGCATTGTACTAATGCCAATTTCTTGATTTTGACAAATGTATCAGGGAAATGTGAATATCTTTGTTCACAATAAGGGAAACTGACCTCTATTAAATGTATTTGCAACTCTTCTGAAAATATCAAATTAAACAAAAGGATATATTGAGATAAAATATTTTAATAACAAGTTTTAAAGAGAAGGGAGAGATGAAAGGGCAGAACACAGAGGATTTCTAAGGCATGGAACTATACTGTGTGATCCTATAAGGGTGGAAACAAGTCATCACACATTTGTCCAAACTCATAGATGGGCAATACCAAGAGTGGACCCTTATGGAAGTGGTGGACTTTGGGGGATGATGTTATCATTATGGTGTGTCAATGTCAGTCATAGTTTATGATAAATACACCGCTTGGGTCAGGATACCAATCATGTGAGAAGCTGGTGTGTAGATGGGAGAGAGGGTGTATATAGAAGCTACTTTCTGTTCAGTTTTCTTGTGAGCCTAAAACTACTCTAAAAAGTGAAGCTTATTAAACACACACACACACAGACACACACAGAGAGACAAGAATGGTTTCTAAGCTGCTAGTACTTTTCATTACACTCTATGTTTCCTTTCCTCATTCCAGGTATACAATCTCAGAAGGGGCCAGCATTCTTGGGCCTTTCTTCTCTTTTTATATTCTTTGTTCTGAGATATGTGCACACTGGAGGGGTGAAGTCACACTTCCAAAATTATACGGTCACATAAATGTTTGGCAAATCAGTAAAATTTGAAGTAAAAAAGAAAACAGTAGTTCACAGAGGTCTCAGGAGACATATAGAGATGTTGCTGGAAGGCCTTTTAGTACCCCTTCATTAATGCTGGAAGAGAATTGCTTTCATCAAGAACACTTGCTTCTTCTTGAAGTCTTTTAGATTTTTCAAGGTGTATTTGTTATCCAAGTAGAAATTTGACATTAGGGTCAGATTCATAAATTCTGTTCATAAATTTCATGTTACCATCAGATGTATAAAATCAACTGAATTTCAGTTTATTACAACAGGTTAATTCATCTGTCTTTCTAAAGAAAGCTGAGAGAAAGTAAGAGCAAAATCTCTTAGAGATTTAACTCCTCTGAGTTCTCAAAGAAACTAGAAAAAGATACAGTGCATATATATTTTCACTCCAGATGAGCAGACACTATTTGCTGGTAAACTGGATGAGAACCGGTGAGGATGTGGGTTTGATTCCTTGCTTGGCAGAGAGAAGTGAGCAGGCTCTGTGACTTACTCAAGGAGATTCAGACAGTGCCAAAGCCAAAGCCTTGGAAATATTCCCTCCTACCCCCTCCTATCTCTGGCAGCTGTTTAAGGAGAAAGAACCATGACAAAGAAGTCACTGAGCAATGCTGAAAAGAAAACCAAAGTTTCTAGGGCCTTTTACCAAACATTCTTTTGTTTTCAACACTGCCCATGTCTGAAAAGCCATAATTTATCAATGCCTAACTTTGCTATAGCTGCTTAGTCTTTCATGAGCAAAAATCTTAACTTTAAAATACATTGTAAAACTTCAGTTTTAGCTTTAATTACCAATCCATGGGTCTCCAATGTGAAAATTGTGAAAACACCTTTTTCTCTCCCTCCATAAATCAGAAATTAGCTGATGAACCAAAGCTTGACCTATATACTGAAGTGTCTAGAAAACAACTCCCGGCAAAAGATGATTCTGTCTAGATTTCAAATTAATGTGGACTGTGTCTCCCTCCCCTGAAAGAAAACTTTGAAATGAATGAAGCAGTAGAGAAGGTAGTGGTTTTGCGAACGTGAATAAAAGCTGTAAGAAACTCCCAGAGAGACAGCAATGGTTGGGCTACAGTGTGGAGGGAAAATGGCAGCTCAGAATGGAGATAGTACATGCTGCAGGTGGAGAAAGCATTGTGCTTGTCTCACTCTCTGTTTTCTGTCACTGTGGACCAGCAGACAGCACGTGAGTCAGTTCTGCCTGGAGAAGCACTGCACTGATGCTCGCCTGCACTTGGGACGGGATGCAAAGCGTGAGAGAGGGCAAGCCTCGCCGTCATCCCTCTTTAAAGATCAAGGAGGAGATGATTAGGTTGTAGAATTATAGTTCTCAGGGCCGCCTTCGAAGGGAAAAGAGAGTAATAGCAGAGTGCAGAAGATATTTAAGGCAGTAAAACTGCTCTGTATGATACTGTAATGGCAGACACAAGTCATTATATTTTTGTCCAAACCCATAGACTTGGCAATACCAGGAATGAACCCTCATGTAAGCGGTGGACTTTGGGGGATTATGATGTGTCATTGTCATTATGATGTCTCAATTAAGGTGTATAGATTGTAGCAAAGGTACGTGTGGTGCAGGAGGTTGATAGTGGAAGACATATGGCTGGTCCTTTGTATACGGCAGATACTGATCCCATTCACATCAGTAAGGAAAAGGCGCAAATACCAACACAGTCTTCAAAGGGTAGAGCAGGGGAGTTTTGGGGGGAAACTCAGTGGCTGGTAAGCACAAGAATAAAGTGCATCCTCATTCATAGTCATAGATGTGCCTGATTTAAGCAGCAGTGAGAGACCCCATGTTCCACCAATCAGGCTGACAAAAACTAGATTGTTGGAAAATATTGAGTCCGCAAAGATGTCAAAGATGTGGAGAAATAGGAGACTTCTTTTTTTTTTTAATAAATATATATTTTTATTGTTATATATATATATCTTTTACATTTTGTATTCCCCTTGGGTAACCCACCACCAATTCACCCATGACCCATCTCTGGGTCCCTGTGTCCTTTTCTACTCCATTTTGTGCCCTTATCCTCCCCTCTCCTCCCCCCGCGGCCCCCCCCCCCAGTATCTCTCTCCTATTTGGTTTCCCTATAGTCCTGTTATAAGTGAAACCATTCAATATTTTTCTCTTTCTTTCGGGCTTGTTTCTCTGAGTATGATCATGCTAATCTCTGTATCGTTCCAATATTAGTATATGTGCTGCCGAAGCAGGCACAATAGGAGACTTCTTATTTGGGCCAATGGGAACGCTAACTGGATCGATGTTCTGGGGGGGTGATAGAAGTCAGGGTGACTTTTTCACAGATTTCTAATTAAAAATAAGAACTTCTGATTAGGATGTTTTTGGACAGCACCCCTGAGTTTATATGAACAGTTATGAATTCCTCAAGGAATGGCAGAAATCCAGGTTTTATCTCTGGACAGTGGCAAAGTGGCCTGGAGATGAGGACATGTCCTCTGGCCTCTGACTGGGCATGTCCAACTTTAATGCTCTTTCCACTGCGCCACAGACAGCTTGCGGTTGTTGTTATAGTCGCTGCTGCTGCAAGGCTGAAACCAGCTACAGCAGATGATTCTCGCTGACCCTGAGCTCAGACGGAGAAAACAGCTGCATGGGCCTAAATAAAAGAATACTTAAAGAATGACTGCTACAGATTTGATTAATACAGTCATGCATCTTCGGGGAGGCCCCCTGTTACTGACTGAGAGATTTCAAAAATTAGAACAAACTGCTAATTCATCTTTGTGTTTCTGCTACTGAGCTCCACTCCTAACATTTAGGAACTTCTTAGCCACTTTTATTGAAAAAAGGAACTAGCCACTTGGTTCCAAAGTCATTGGAATTTTGGTTGTTGTTGTTGTTTTGTGACAGTGACCTGAACTACTTCTCTTCCTCTGAGGGTCCTTTTATGCAAAAAACTATTTTGACCACCCACCTTGTGCTTGGAAATGTACCAAGTCTAAAAAATGCATCACATCACTGAATTCTCACAAGGAACCACATGTACGATGATCAGATTTGTTTGTACAGATAAAGAACCAAGGCTTGGAAAGGTAAATTGCTCAGGCCACACAGTAAGGTGTGGTGTGAGAAATTAAACCAAGCTTTAGACACTAAAGAACTACAAAATAGGGTCTTCCCTCTAGTACTATGGGAGGTGCCTCGATAAACAGGGAATGTTTGCCTCAAGAGCTTACCGTTTACTTGGTCATTTATAAACTGGAAAGTCTGAAATGTTTTATGGAAAGAATTAAGAAAACAGTTTCAGCGATCACAAAGGGAAAGCTTAGCTTTCTCTGATTAGTTGTTTGTGTCCAGAGATGGTGACATAGAAGCTGGACTTTCAATGGTGGACAGGGTTTATGCGGAGGGGCATTTTATGAGAGGGGATCACAAGGATTAAAGTTTCAGCTACAGGAGAGGCAGGGTGTTTAAATCAGGAACAATGACAGAGCCTGGAGATGGGGGACTGAATGGCATCTGACGTGAATCTTCCTGGATGTGATAGTAACAGGTCTGGATTCCACAGCTTTGTGGAGGAAATAAAACAAATGTTCTAAACATGGAGTCAGAAGCTTTGTGAACCCTCTGAAAGTTTTGGCAAAAATATGTGTGAGAGAGAGAGAGAGAGAGAGAGAGAGAGAGAGAGATAGAGAGAGAGAGAGAGAGAGAGAGAGAGAGAGATAGCTGGAGCTCAAGCACTCCAGCAGAGGAGGGAGGGAGAGCGAGAGGGAGAGAGAGAATGAAAATGCCTGTGGAGGGATAGTTCCGTGAGAATCATTTTCTAGAGAGAAGGACTGTGTCCATGGCTGACCACTGGTTCTCCATGGGTTATGTGACCCAGAAAAAGTGAAGAACCACGGCAAGTGAAATGGAAAGGTAGAGAAGAGACCTTAGGCATTAAATAGATAAAGTCCAACTGGGGAAGGAGGCTAGAAGGAAATTGTCAGCAAGAGGAAACCTCTAATAATATCACAGAGTCAAGAGGTAAATGGCACATAAAGCACTGGATGACTGATCAACCATGTACAACAAGGATGAAAGTGCAACAGTGATCTACAAGGTGTGATCATCCGCGCTCTCCTGGGTTATCAGGAAGTTCTTTGCAGGCGCTAATGGATGCTTTACCTGATTAGGAACAGTCGAGCTAATGTAATCACAACTAACTGGCCCACAAGATGGCACTATGGGCCAATGAGAATATTCACTTGCTGTTACAAGTAAAATGTTTCCTCTTCTCTCTCTTTTTCTTTATCTTTGGCTAATACATGAGGGTTTGATCCCTCTGCGTTGTCTATTTAAAATTCTGACATTTGGAAATAATACCTTAAATTTTCACTATTTCTGCTTACACTTTATATAATCCTCAGTAGACTTTGGAGAACCCTCCTTTGACTCCCAGTTCTATATGCAGGAAGTTGGATCTAATCTCTGATTTACTAAAGACCCTCATATGGCTGTGTGTAGTCACTGCTGGCATTTATTAGTCCTTGGGGAACTTTAAGAGTGGGAAACACAGGAGGGAAATAAGAGAAATAGAGAGAAAAGGACTCTAAGTTTGCTTAGAAACGCTAAGAACACAAACTTTAGCCATGATCAGCCTGGCAAGGAAACAAAGCAGCTAGAAAATCCACCGAGACATGATGTTGTTTCCAAGAAAAAGAATCTTATTATCTGGGGTGCATATAGTGGGGATTTTCACTTAAAACTCTGCATTTTTAAAATTATTATGATGACGATGGAGAAAACAAATGACTTAAAGTAGGCAGTAAGAAAAGGAGTTAATGTATCCTTTGGCCAATGAAAAACTATAATGTAAATTTACATTTACATGGAGCTTGACCAGTTTACAAAGTGCTTTCACAGCTCCCCCACTCTTGTCTGAGTCTCAGAACCACCTGTGGGTGGGCAGTGGCCCAATCCCACCTTGCACATCAGGATACTGAGACTAGGGAGCCTCAGAGCTTTGCTCAAGAGTGCACAGCCCCTGACTGGAAGAGCTGGCATGAAAATCTTGGTCTTCAATTTCTTTATTTGTGAAATGGGATTAATGACAAGTAGCTGTTGCAGAGACAGGCTCTACACAGCCATACAATAAAGGTCTAGGGGTCTTCCTGGTGGCACAGCAGTTAAGCACTGCGCTGTGGAGCTGTTGGCAGCAGCGACGCGAGTTCGACACCCAGCCAGGGAGATTCCCACATGGCGCGCAGACCTCCCCTGCCTTGCCCACTGCTCCCCTCAGCAGTGTGCTTCCGTCTATCTGCCTGTTCTGTTCCCCGCTCTGTCTCTGGTGAACTTTCTCACCACCCCATGCCTCTGGCCTATACCCCAGCTTGTATGCATAAATAAATAAATCTTTAAAAAAAAATAATAAAGGTCTAGACAGAGAGTTCGTCTAGGTTAGCCAGTTTCATTATTTAGAAACAATAGATTCAAATGCATATATCCAATGAAATATATGTAAGGGTCTTTGGTTGCAACAAGAGAGATCAATGAACTTGTTAATAATCAGCTGTTACCTCCTACACTCGCCTCCCTAACCCCTACCTCCATTGTACAAAAAGGAATTTATTGGAAGGACATAGAATAGCTGCAGACTCAGAGGAGATGAGGTGAGCCTGGTTTGGGAAAGTGTGGGCTGCAGGAAAAATTAGGAGGGTTCTACAGAGGAGGACCACAGGTGTACTCCATAGCTAGAGGAGGCAAGGGCCTTTGGCTGACATCCCGTCCGGAGAGGCCAAATAATCTGAAAGGAAATTGGGGTACTATGGCAGCAGCATCACTAGAAGAAGGACCTTACACATCCCTTTCTGCAGAGCTAAGGATAATGACCTATTTTTATTGAGCATTTATGTACCGGACACTGTTATGTTTACCTCTCAGTTTCTCCTCTGCTAATGGCACCAAGCAAGTACCACCACTAGTCCCATTTTACAGGGATGGGAACCAGGGCCCATTGGGCCAGAGGGGCAAAGGGGAGCTTCAAACCCAGCTAGAACTCATCACCCCAGAAAATGACAACCTTTAGAGGACAGCTGCAAAAATCCAGAGCTGCTATTGGAATGGGAAACACGAAATTGGGAGTGTTGAGCTATTTTTGGCCTAGAAAAACAGCAGTTTCCTATGACTCCACCCAGAGAATCCACGTACACTTCTCAGAAGCTGCCTGCAACAGAGAAGCCTCCACCATGCTTCCGCTTACTAGAGATCCTTGTCTGCTGGAGGCGAGAGGTCTTTCAAGTGTGATTTTATTTAAAATGATGGGTCATGGGGAAAAGCCAAGAGGAAGTCCTCAAGGTCACTTGAGCTCCCCAGGGAGGAGGTCAGCGCTGTGTCGGCTCCCTCCATTGACACCAGGTTGCCTGCGCCTTGCCTTATTGTCTTGCTTCTCACACAGAGCTTGTAGCATCTTCTTTGGCGCTGGGAGCAGGGCAAAGGGTTTTCGTTTTGTGACAACACAACAGCACAGGAGAAGCCCCTGCCTTATCCTTGGGGGCCAGCTGATCCCCTCTTCTTCTTCCCTCTCCCCCACCCCTTGCTCTCTCCCCATATCTGAAACTTGTGAAGAAATAAACCGCCAGACCTGAGCCAAAGCGTGTCCAGGATCAGCTCAGCTGATCTGGGCGATTTATTCCTAAAAAGATGGGTTAGTTCATCATAGAATGGCTAGAAAGGGTTGGGGAGGAGCCCCACGTCAGAGGGGGAGCTGCCTGGGGGCTCTCTGAGCTTCAGAGGGCAGCGATCCTGACGACTACAGGTCGCTGCAGATCCCAGGACACAGACCTGCACAGCACCCCAAAGAGAAAAAGCAGCCCCACAGCCGTCCATGTTCCCTCAAACCCCAGTCTAGCTCGGATCTGCCTGGGCAAGCAGGGCCACACGTGAGCAAGTCTTTCTTATTTTCTGCAAGGATACTCGACCTGGTTTCAGCGACTCTGATTTCCAAGAAGCATGTGCCTTTCTGGCTGCTCACCCACTTCCGGACTCAACCCTGGCCACTGCGGTTTCGAGAATATCATCAGGGTAGTGCCCCGTGCAGTCCGTGTGGGAATCACGTGGTCTTTACCAGGCACAAACAGCCGCGCTGCATAATGGGACCTGACATTCTGACAGCCCCGCTTACCCTCAGCCTAACTGGAAAGGTCACCCTTGCAGGGGAAATAGTGGGAAGAGAATGAAAGTGCCTGAAACCCGGATCTCACGACCTTTCCTCTTGGAAAGACTTACACCAGCAAAGAGAGGAATCACCCTATGTGTTTAACAAAATACACCCATGGAGAATCTGCATCTTGAGCAAGGTAGCACAGGGGAAATTGTGAGACAGGCAGACACCAGTGTGAGGTGGTGGGAGTTTGTTTTAGGTGCTCTCTGTAACATCATTCATTCTTCCCCTCTGTGTACTAAGCACCTACTATGTGTCAGGAACTGGGCTAAGCCCTGTGGATCAAATGGTACCTGAGACAAACCTAATCCCCGACTTCACGGAGCTCACAGTTTATCAGGGAAGAAAGACATGGAAACATGATTACGGTAAAGGGAGGGGAGGATGATGAAAGGCAGGGAGTGGGCAAGAGTCTGAGGCATGTACCTTCTCCAGTGAATTATCACTGTAGTTAGAGCTCAAGGATGAGCAGAGAACAGCACTGTAGGAGAAGGGACTGTGTCGTACAGATAGAGGGACCAGCACATCCGGAAGCTGGGAGATGAGAAAGTACACACCCTTCTCAATACCAAAGATGACCTGCAACAGGACAAGAAAATTATGGTCCACAGACCAAACCTGACCTGCTGTTTTGCAAATAAAGTTTTATTGGAACACAGCCATGTTCATTTGTTTCCCTGTTGTTTGTGGTAGGTGGTTCCGACAGGGTTTCTCATGAGGTTGTGGTCAAGATGTCAGCCAGGGCTACAGTCACCTGAAGGCTTGACTCCAAGATGGCGCACACACAGGGGTGGCAAGTTGGTGCTGGTTGTTGGTAGGAACCTCAGTTCTCCCCATAAGGACCTCTAGCTTGAGTGTCCTGTGACGTGGGCAGTGGCTTTCCAGAACAACTGATTCAAGAGAGTGAGGTGGATGCAGCAGTGTCTTTTATGGTGAACCCTTGTGTTTTATTCAGTTTGGGCTGCTATAACAGAATGCCGCAAATGGGGTTGTTCTTAAACAAGAGAAATTTATTTCGTCCAGTTCTAGAGGCTGGAAGTCGGAGATCAGGAGACCAGCATGTATGGTCCACGTCCGCTGAGACTCTAGTCCAGGCTGCAGACAGTCTTCTCATTGTGTCTTCACACCATGGAAAGAAGACAAGAGAGCTCCCGAACCACCTTTTTAAGGGCACTAGTCCCATTCGTGAGGGTTCCACCTTTATGTCCTAATCACCTCCCAAAGGCCCACATCTGCTAATACCATCACAGTGGGAGGGAGGGGTGGGGCCTCAATAAATGAATTTGGGGGGGACATAAATATTCAGTCCATAACACCTGGAAAGTCACACACCATCACCTTTGCTTATTCTTTGGCCACATTCTTTGGTCATAGAGTTCATGTAATAGAGGAGCTGACTGCACAAAGGCATGAATACCAGAGGCAGGATCTAGGGGAGCCACTTTGGAGGCCATCTTGGAGGCAACCACTTATTATCTGTAACTTCACTGTGTTTGGGATTTTTTCCTATAGGATGAGAATAATGTTTCCTACTTCATATGCAAGTTACTTCTTTTTTTGAGAACTTAATGATATAATATTGGTAAAGTTCATAAGCCATTGTTTAGCATGTTTTATGAGAACATAAAGAAATTTATAAGAAATGTTTTATACCTCACTAATTCAGTGCTATGAGATAAAAAGCTAGTTAATTATGAGATTAAAAAGCTAATTAAGAAATATAAATCAATACATTGCTTCCTTAACTCAGGTGAGTTATTTTACCAAAAACAAAACAAACAAAGAAACAAAAAAACCCACACAAATAAAATAAAAAGCAATTAGTTGTAAATTAAAAAAAACTTTTTTTACAAAAAATATTGCATGTAGTGAGATGGTTGGTTTACATTCTGGGGTAAGAAGTATAGATTGAAACAGCAGTTTGCAGACCAACAACTAGTCCACAAACCACACTTAACACTTCTAACTCTTGCAGATCTGTCTTTTCAAACATAAGAGTGTAAGCAATGGTGTTTAATGGCATTGTTTTCTATTCCCTCCTTAATTTCTCAAAATGCATAGGGAGGTGTGGGAGCAGAGACTTTGTGCAACTGACAAAGTGTTATTGAAATGTGAAAGAAGGATGGGAAGGCTAAGAGCAGATGTGTTTGACAGGCAGAGAAGTCAGAGAAGACCTGGAAGGACAGGCCTCTGATTTATGGCAAACGGTGCTTTTCCTACATGTACATAGTGCTAGAATTTCCTTTCAAATAAATTTATATCTTAGCCTCGTTTCCCTAAAAGCAAAGCCTCAGACGAATACTTCACTGTGGTTATTCATCTGGAAAGGAATTTCCAGGGCCAGAAATCGGGGAGTAGATAGGGCAGCAAACACAAGAATGAGCTGTGGAAGGCAACAACAAATGCTGGAAAGGATGTGGAGAAAAAGGAACTCTTCCACACTGCTGGTGGGAATGTGAACTGGTCCAACCATTA
The DNA here is from genome assembly GCA_004024925.1 of Scalopus aquaticus. Taxonomy (NCBI): domain Eukaryota; kingdom Metazoa; phylum Chordata; class Mammalia; order Eulipotyphla; family Talpidae; genus Scalopus; species Scalopus aquaticus. The sequence goes on along the minus strand of PVIJ01020114.1, from coordinate 244 downwards.
TGGAAAGCTGTATGGCGATTCCTCAAATTGCTCAACATGGAGCTCCCATACGACCCAGCAATACCACTTTTGGGAATTTACCCAAAGGACACAAAAACACTAATCCAAAAGGATACATGCACCCGTATGTTCATTGCAGCACTGTTCACAATAGCAAAGGTATGGAAGCAACCCAGATGTCCAAAAATAGATGATTGGATCCAGAAGATGTGGTACATATACACAATGGAGTACTATTCAGCAT
>PVIJ01020113.1:0-21757 GCA_004024925.1 Scalopus aquaticus | reverse complement strand
GGTGCAGGCAGCTGGAGGGCAGGCGGGGGCCGGGCTATTGGCCGGATGGAGGGCGGCTGTGCGCACGCTCACGCGGGGCTGGAGGACGGGGCCGCAGATGGTGCAGGCAGCTGGAGGTCGGGCGGGGGCAAGGCTGTTGGCCGACTGGAGAATGGGGCGAAGCTGATAGCACGGCTGGAGGGCTGGGCCGTGGCAGTGCGGGGGCGTGCATGCCTGGGGGGCTTTGGCTTGCCTCGGTGGGGTTTGGACCTGAGTTTTAAGTAAGTAATACATAGGTTAAGTTGAGAGCAAAATTATTTGGAACTAGAAAGAACAACATGAGCAGAGATCTTGGGCCAGTACTAAACACAACAAGTTAGAGGGACTGGAAGAAGAGAAGATGGTGAGAGCTTGAATACCATCTGGAAGTGGGGGAGAGCTTTTGGGCTTTTCAGAACCCTATTAATAACAATTTTATTTTAAGAGCATGGGCCTCCCTGGTGGCGCAGCGGTTGAGCACTCTACTGTGGAGCTGTGGGCTGCTCGCCATGTGAGTTCAACGCCCAGCCAGGGAGATTCCCACATGATGCGGCAGACCTCTCCTGCCTCGCCCGCTGCTCCCCTCAGCAGTGTATTTCTGATCTGCCTGTTCTGCCCCCCACTCTGTCTCTGGTGAACCCTCTCGCTGCCCCCCACCTCTGGCCTGTACCCCAGCTTGTATGCATAAATAAATAAATAAATCTTTAAAAAAAAAGAGCATTAGGTAATCACTGAAGGTTCTTAGGTAAGGGATTGATACAGTCATTTTGAAATATCTCTGTGTACCCTGGGAGACACAATTGGAAAAGCAGCTTTTACTTAGGTGCTTCTTGTAGTGTCTGAGAGAGATGAGAGATCTCTCATGGATGCGAGATATGATAATGGTTTTAATGACATAATTGTGAAGATGGAATGAGTGGGCCAATTAATAGGATAAAATCTAACACTTGTAATGACATCAAGGATGAGTCCTGAGCATCTGGTATAAGCAACTTTGTTGATGCCATTACCATTTCTCTCATAGTGAGAAGGTTGAATTTTTTTTTTTTTTTTTAGGAGAGGGAAGTTTTGAGTCATGAGTTCAAATTTGGATATATTGGGGTAAAATAAGACATTGAAGAGAAACTGTCAAATAGACCCCTGGCTATAGAGACCTGGGGGCAGAACTAAGGTCTGTGATAGCAATATGGATGGTGTGCTGTCCTATGGATGGCGTCGTCTGGGTCACCCTACAATGTGTCCTCTAGAACAGGGACGAGAAGAGGGTAGCACAGGTGAGAGCCTTGCAGTGTTTGATTCTTTTTCCTAGATAACCAAATTGGAATGCGTCATGGACATGTGATCATTCTAGAGGAATACTTTTTCTGTTTTGATAAGCACCACAGGACAATTTTTTTTGAGAAGATGTGATTGGGAAATTTAAGCAAACTGTTTCCAAAACTATAAAAGCCCTTAGCTCCATAGCATACTGTTCACAGTCTCCACCCAATAAGTGATTAGCAATCATATATTTTAACCTGTCACCTTTTCAAAAAAAATATTTTTTTTATGCATACAAGAACTGGGGTGCAGGCCAGAGGTGCAGGGGGTGATAAGACTCACCAGAGACAGAATGGAAAGCAGAACAGGCAGATCTACTAAAATACACTGCTGAGGGAAGCAGTGGGCGAGACAGGAGAGGTCTGCTGTGCCATGTGGGTTAGCTCCCTGGCTGGGCATTGAACTCATGCTGCAGTGGCTGCTGATAGCCAGATAACAGCTACTTTAGCCCCTGTGTCACCAGGGAGGCCCTAACCTGTTATCTTATATGGATAAACAATTTGGGCAAATATCCATGTGGATATGGTCTCTTCCATGTCAAGGTGAATTAGATGTTTTTTATTTTAGTTTTCCAGGAATATATACATGCATATATCATGTCAAAACTTTACCTTTAAATTTCTTAAAATTATTTCTTGTTATGGCCTCCCCGGTGGTGCAGCGGTTAAGCGCTGCGCTGTGGAGCTGTCGGCAGCGGCAATGCGAGTTCGACTCCCAGCCAGGGAGAATCCCACATGGCGTGGCAGATCTCTCCTGCCTTGCCCGCTGGTCCCCTCAGCAGTGTATTTCTGATCTGCCTGTTCTGCTACCCGCTCCGTCTCTGGTGAACCCTCTCGCCGCCCCACACCTCTGGCCTGTACCCCAGCTTGTATGTATAAATAAAAAATAAATCTTTAAAAAATATATTTCTTGTTCTGTTTACTTAAGGAGGATTTTTATTTCCAGAATTGAATTATATAACCTCTGTACTAAATTTTATGTGAAATAGATCTTGAGAAACTATAGGACTATTTATCTTTATATTCATTTTTTTCTTTAGTGACTCCTATCAAATAAATAAAGTAGAAAAGAAAGATACTCATGTTTCACTGCTATTGAAGTACTCTTCTAAACTTCTGGTTAGAGACTATAATCTGAATTATTGTGTGCAACTTTTAATTTGCTGTCATAGTTTGATATACTGATGAGGTCAGTGACAAAACACCACTTAAGATACTGGTAGCTAATAGGAACATATTAACATGAGAACTTGTGAAAAGGCCTTTTATTGGAAATTAAGGAACATTTGCTATATATCAAAATAGCTCTGGAATTAGACCTTCAGGTCTCTCATTCTTAGCCCTCATTTAAAATAGAGTTTTCATCTGCATAACAACATTTTTGGCTTATGTCATTCCTCAATGATTCATCTTAGGTATTGGAACATGAGAATTGAAAGCGGCATTTTACAATAATTTCTTTAGATACGTCTTTGAAATTTCTACAAATGTTTGGCTTCTTTTGAGATTATGTGGAGTGCCTGCACTCTGAATATTAAAATACTATTTCTAAGAATGCTGATTATAGTGATTAATTAACAAAAGCCTATCTGAATTGCCTCTCTGTTGATAAATCTACTTGTTATTCATTAGGTGTTTTCCAATATTTATTTTAAAAGTGGCTTGTGACATTAAGTGAAAGAATATTTACTGTATTAAAGGAGTTATTTTCTATGTTTATTTTTGAAAAGCACCAATTTCAGTTGAAATTTTCAGCAATACTTTTTTATTCATTTACTTGATCAATCGGCCTCAAAAAGGGAAGTTTAGATTTGCTGACAATTCAATTATTTCATTACTTGAACAATTTATACAGCTTTCATAAAGTTGAGCTATTTTTAGAAATGTTCTTCATTTCTAGTTTTTTGTTCAAGCAAAATTATTGGGAAGTAAATATATGATTTTATTAGTTAGTAATGATACTATTTCTCCAATGTTTGCTCCATACGTGGTGATTTCAGACTGACAAAAAAACCACTAAAATTCTGAATGTTTAGTGCTGTGAGCCATGTAAAATGGAAAATCCTAGATATTCATTATCTAGTAGGATTGTTACAACAGCATATCATTCCCATTTTATACACGAGGAAGGTAAGTTATTCAAGGTTATAGGCTAATATTTCCATTACCAGAAATCCAGCTCAAACCCAATACTTTAAATTAGCAACATGAGAAAGTTTCATTTATTTTACTAGTAAAGATTTTTTAATTAGAAGATATATATATATATATATATATATATATATATATACATTGTTTACCAATAACATTAAGCAGATATTTAAGAGAAAATTACTTGTGCTAGATAATTACTATTGAGAGAATAATTCTACTCTTCTTTCCTCGAAATATAGATTATTTTAGTTACTACTTAAATATTATATTGAGAATGTAACGTTGTAATGTTGGCATTTGTGAGATAAATCCCTGGAAGAGTGGCCAGTATAAAAGGAGGGAGAATAATATGACATGTGAGTGATGATTCATTGTAGGGAGTCTGGGGAAGTGGATAAAGCTTGTAACCTAAATCATAAAGAGCTTGATCCTTTAATGAGTTTTTTCGTGAGGGTTTTTATATCACTTATATGGATTTTTATTTATTGTCATGTTTATTATACAAGTGAGTCAAAAAATGTTAAATGGAGTGGGGAGAATGCAAGAAGCTGCAAGAGTTTTTTTTTAATTAAGGAACTGGCAACAGAAAGAGCAAAGGTGAATTAACATCTTGGAAGGTAAAAAAAAGTACTTGTCATATTCCAACGATGATAGCAGATTTTAATACTACATGATGATGACTGAGACACTGTTAATATGGCCATTTAAAATACACAGTAAGTAAAAAAGTCAAACTTGCTCAATTATAGACAGAAGTGGTGATTATGGTATAGACTAACTTGGCAGGACACAGAAGAGAACAGGATTTTTGAAGCCCAGAGATATAAGGTAAGAAAACTCACAAGATTGCAAATCAACTAAAAAATGGCCTGAAGCTCATGGGGAGAAAATCTGGTGGGTTCAGATACACAAATGTTTCCTTTATCCATTAAGTTTAAGAGAATTAATACAAGTTAAAATGGAAATAGAGGAAGTATTACAGTCAGAGGAAGAACTTGGCTCTGAAATGTAAAGATAAACTACAAGCTCATTTTATTAGACCTGGGGGGGATTGTTTTTTATAAAAAAAAAAAAGGAAAATACAGACCATATTAAGAAAAAGGCAAAGATACTAGGAAATTCAATGCCCAAAGATATCACCATTGTTAACATTCAGGTCAACATCCCTGTAGACCTGCCTCTAAACACATAGTCTGCAAGAGCACATGAAGGTGGGGGGCGGGCATAACATACACATTATTCTCAGCAATATGTTACGGATCTCTTTGCATGTCAGTTAGCATAATTTATATAATTTCTTATTGGTGCTGATCTATTTATGGATCTTTCACCATTCATTAATACAGTATTTTGTTTATTTCATTATTTGTTTTATAATGTTATCAATACATATGGATAATAGAAAAACTTTCAGAGAATATTTTATAGTGATCTCCATATATAAATACATATTTGTACACACAGCTTGTACATGTGCAAGATTTGCACATAAATTTGAAAATTTCATGCTTATACTTACTGCCTGCTCAGGATGGACTAGATGTTGACTCAGTGCGAATTAATCATCACATCATCAGTAAGTCCTTTGAGAGATGTTTGATTAATCAGTTTTCCAGATACCAAAACAGAGACACAGAAAGGCCAAATAATTTTTTCAATGTCACACAGTTAATGTCAGAATGGAAATTTGAACTGAAGCACCTGGATTCAGAGCTCCTGCTCACAGACACAGAACTTACTCAATCTCTGGAAGATCCACATTCTTCCCCAACTTAATTTTTAAAAATCCAATCAAAGGTTTTTGTATGTCTATAGATTTGGATTACATAGCTTTTTTTTAAATATGGATAATGTTGCTTATGGTTTTATCCATTGTAAATACTGAAGTGGGAATATCTGTGTATGTATCTTTTAGCATTTTATGCCTTTACAATAAATAATTTTTTTAGATGGCCCCAAAGTTTGGTACACTTGACATTTGCATCTACATTGACAAACTACTTTCTAGAAAAATTTACTGTTTCCCATCTAACAAATATGAAGGTATATATTACCTCATTCCAGAATTGGGTATCATTCATCTATTTTTATCTTTACAAATATCTGAGATGAAAAACAAATGCTTTACTGATTCAGATTTCTTTAAAAATTGTTTAGGTCGAACAACACTGAACTGTCTGTATGCTGCTTTTTTTTTTTTGGAAGTAGATTTTGAAAGTCACTGACCCAACCTGGACCAGTTAAAGTTTGAATAGCTTATTAGGTCTAATATCTAATATGCATCATTTTAGTAATTATTCAAGGTTCATTAGAAGACTTTCCACCATAGTATTTTAAAATAAAGTTCGGTGAAATGTGCTATGATTAAGAATAGCAATTGTAGGTTTAAAAATAAGGATTATTACTACAAGTAATTATTTTTATCAATTTCTTTGTTTGCTCATAAATAAGGAAAATACCATTAGATAAATGTTTTAACAGAGAAAATAAATTGAGGATGAAAGAGTCAATTGAAAAATATTATACACCAATTAAATGCTGTGGGTCACCCATTTGATTTGCTTCTACTCTTAAGATTTTAAGATTTTGTGACACTACAAATATCTCATACCCTAACATTATTAATGCTAATAATAGTAATTCTTAATGTTTAAAATTGAGAGTAGGGCTTTGCTCTGTAGCAACCAAAGGAATATAGGGAACTTGGGCGGGAAGAGGCGAAGGGCCAGCCCCTGCGACCTAACTGAAGAGGAGATCTGAGAGAAGGGGGACTTGAATGGCTTCTTGGGGAATGTCATGCCACAGAGATGAACCCCAGGGATAGTTAGAGTGCCAGTGTCAGAACGTCACCCTTCAATTGATAGAAATGGAACCATTGAGCAGAAATTTGGGCAATTGCTCCACTTCTGTGTGTATTTCTTTGAAATTATCAAAGCATAAAATTTAAAACTTATAAGTTGAATGACAATATTTACTGCTAATTGCTTTACAGTTTATGATTGAGATAAATGCTTTTATGTTGAATTCTTAACTTTAAGTTAATAAAAGTATTCTTTGCCTATCAGAATACAAATGACTGATAATTTTCTTTCTGTATTCTATACCTGCCCCCCCCCCCAATTCTACAGCATAAAGGAATGCCTGGTCTTTTAAAACTGATAATGCAACATGGCAAAGTGAAATACATACATACATATAGATAACTTTGTTCTCTATTCAATTAATAAATGTACGTTTGATACAAATTTGTTTCTAGTATAAAATTACTGTTAACAATAAACCTTGACAACTCACTGACTTTCACTCGGGTGTTACATTATTTAAAATGGAAATTAAAAATATACTTTTCAGGGTTTTAGAAACAACTAGAGATTGTCAAGTTTTCATGCATTTCACAGGTGCGTGGCATTTGCTACCTTCTTACTCATGAGACACTGCCCTGGTGACTGGAGTCATACTTACTTTGTCACCATCACTCGTCTGCCTGGTTCAGAGGGGATTTGGGTTTGTGTCACTGTCACACTATTTCCTCTGAATAGTGTTTTCTGGAGTCTGAGAAGCATTTTTTGTGACATGCTGAGGAACTTGTCCTTCATGGGGCTAGTCACAGGCAGCGGCAATGATTTCTCAATGGAGAGAAACAATGAGGAATTGGCAGGCAGGTCCTCAAAATTCTCTGCCATTGCCACTCCTGGAGAAGCAAATTGAAGTTTTCATTTTGGGCATATTCTGTAGTAAATTTCGTGTTTTCTGGATGAGCAAGACTGGAAAAAATAATGGCTTTATCTAAAAATCCAATTTGTGATTAAGGTTGGAGCACAATGATGAGACTAATTTCAGTTTTTATTTAGAATTTTCTGGGTCTTTGTAGATATTTGCAAAAATGATGGAAACATCAATTTTAGAGAAAGATAAGTATAGTTAGGTGCTTTTCATTCCAGAGAAGTTAAAAAAAATTGATGTAATTAGTATCTGTGGCTTTGGAGTCCTGAACTCATAAGACGCTGGGATAATTTATGAGAGGCAAGGAAGATTTGGTTCAAAGAACCTTGGAGAGTTCACTTCCCACTTGATGTATGACTTCTGGCATTATTAAGAGGAAGCCATTTCACAAGTTTGATTTAGAAAGGGAAACCGAATCAACGTTTTTATGGATTGTGTGCTGCCCACTCCTCTGGTGTTACGGTAGTTCCTCGGTCTTCTTCACTGTATCTCATGCTGACTCTCAGTTCATAAGGAATGAAACTATAAAAGCAAGTCTCCTTATCCCCCACCCCCACTGATAGTCTATAGTGTAACCTATACAATTTTTGAAGTAGTTTTTTCTTTCCCTAAGATTTGCTGATTGGGTAAAATAATGATTCAACCTTTAATAGAAAATCAGGAACTTATGCATAGAATATCATGTGTCTACCTGAGAAGGGAAAAGTGCCATTTCCCACAATATTTTCTCTCAAAATAGGGTATCCACTTTCATTCACATAAGTCCTTTTTGAGCAAAAATAAAAGAGGCTAATAGAATATCTGATGGACTTTCGGGTATCCCTAGGTTTACAGGTTTACATCAAATTTTTCACCTGTAAAATACTGGAAAGAGAATAGTGATGGGTTTGGGGTGAGAGCATCCTGCAGAGATGGCTAGGTCCTGAATGGCTGTGCAGATGTATTGGTCCACAGTCCCTCCCTGGCATACATGTCAGAGATTGCCAAAGGCTATTTAGTAAAAAAAAAAAAAAAAAAAAAAAAAAAAAAAAAAAAAAGAACTTTAGACATCAGTAGAGCAATTGTCTTTGAAGTGTTTAGCCTTAGATATTAGTAGGTTATGGTTCTAGATGGAAATTAAAAAAAGGTATTTCTGATGAAATCTGAACTGGCAAATGTGGACACCATCATATAATAAAATTCAAGGTTTTATAGTGTATTGCTTAAGAAAAATAGGATACATATATCATTTTGTGGATGATAATTCAGACTAAGATTTGCTCTTTTGTGGGGCCTCTCTGGTGGTGTGATGGGTTAAGCGCAGTGCTGTGGAGCTGTTGGCAATAGTGTGGGCTAGTTGGATGCTAGGCCGGGGAGATTCCCACATGGCGCAGCAGACCTCTCCTGCCTCATCCGCTGCTCCCTCAGCAGTGTATTTCTGATATGCCTGTTCTGCTCCCCACTCTGTCTCTGGTGAACCCTCTCACTGCCCCACACCTCTGGCCTGCACCCCAGCTTGTATGCAAAAATAAATCTTAAAAAAAAAGATTTGCTCTTTTGTATTCAGTTTCCTCTGAAGCTGTAACTTAATTCAAGAATGTTAAAAGATGACATTGCAAGGTAGTTCTTTGATATAAAAATATTATTGCTTTTATCATTATTTCAACATAACAATTTTAAATGGCATTTTTGCTTTATTTAACTTAAAAATGTCATGTATATAATTACATTGTGATTGAATTTCATTTTCTTTTGATGGCAAACTTTTTTCTTTCTCCTTAAGTAGCATTTGTTGCATATAAATATATAAACTTGAGTTAAATTAAAGGTTTAAAGTCTTTGCTTTAAATTCTTGGCTAACACTAATCTCAAAACCATGTTAACTTCGGTCATTTAGGAAACATTAGAAGCTGCTTTCTAAAACCCGAGGCTTCAGGGTTTAATTTTTCTTATCTTCCTTTGGGCTTTGGGGAGTCTCTCAGGGTGGCTCAATTAATTTATAACAATGCTGCTCAACATGTGCTGAGGAAATAATACAAAATATTCAAATCTTTCATATTCAGAGCCTTTCACAAAGTCATATTAAGTAGATATGATCTTCTTTTGATTAAATACAGAATAAGCAGAAAGATCTTAGAACTCTCATTTTATAGCTCAACAAATTAAAGATTAAAAAGTATTTCCCTCCAGTGGATATGAAAATAGTGTTAAATAAATATGGGGGTTGAGGGAAAAATGGTGGGAAAATAAGTTAACATCGATGCTAAAATTGTAGCAGCTAGTTCAAAATGACCAATAGAATCAAACAACTTCATTGAACTGAAAACATATTTAAAACAATCTATATATTGTTTGAGTATCAGGCCAATGTCCTATTTGGGACTCTTAAATGATCTTTACTATTTTTTGAGGAAATTATTGGAATAGACACATAAATTGAATATTACGTATGCATTTGGAAATGTGGGGTATGTGTTTACATTCATGGGTGTTGTGAGTATAATAGTGGGATGTAACCATTAATGCTGTTTTGGACAGCAGAGAGAGTGTATAATTTCAAAATGTGGAAGCAGGTAAACTGAGACTGAAGGTGAGGTAAGAGATCAGAATATGACAAACTATTACTGGTCTACTTTTCTGCCCTATTCTTAAAGAAATACAAATGATAGGACAGAAGCCAGACTGCTATGGATTGAGGATTGCAAAGCAGGGGTGAACGTATGGCTTAGAGAAGAATGTTATTTCTAATCACTAGACCATAGAGAGGAAAGGCAAGAGGAGGCCTTGATGAGAGGGTACATGTCCTCATTTCGTCTCCATTTTTTTTAAAGATTTATTTATTCATGCATACAAGCTGGGGTACAGGCCAGAGGCATGGGGCAGTGAGAGGGTTCACCAGAGACAGAGTGGGGAGCAGAACAGGCAGATCGACGGAAATACACTGCTGAGAGGAGCAGCGGGCAAGGCAGGAGAGGTCTGCCGCACCATGTGGGAATCTCCCACACTGGTTGTTGAACTCTCATCGCCGATGCCTACGACTACACAGCACAGCTCTTCAAGGCTGTGCCACCAGGGAGGCCCTTGTCTCCATTTTTTAACTTGGGAGGGGCTAAGCCTATTTATATGCAGTGGTGATTAACCTTGGTTGACTTTTTTATAGAAGTGATTCATTTTGAAAGATCACTGTATATGTGATACAGAAGTTGGCAAAATTAAATTAAAAAAAAAGAAAAGAAAAGAAAGTGGAATTTTAGGAAAGTTAAAAGAATGACGACATTTACTAGACAATGTTATTGTATTAACAAAAAGTTACATTTATGTTAGAAATATTGACTATGATTTGTTTCTCATAATGTAAATAATTCTTTGCAGTTCTGATATGGTTGTGTAATATTGTTAAAATACTCAATTTAATATTTACCATTTAATTTTACATATGGGTAAATAACAGTTTTACTTTCATCCTAAGTTTGGTTTGGCCTAGAAAGACAGCTCTCCTTCACAATCCGACCTTAACTTATTCATCTTTTGACTCCACTGCTCTATAGCCCTATTTCACTAAGTTCACCAATGTCAGCCTGACTTTCATAGGCATCAGTGTGTTGCCTGTGCTCATCCTAACTGACGACTCCATTGAAAATGAGTTTTTGACTGACTACCATGTTTGAGCATCTCTTTATGTAACTTTTAAAACACCAGTTTTTCTTTGTTTTCCTCCTACCTTCTACTTCTCCTGACTTTATAAACATATCAAGTCTCTTTTTCTGTCCTCTTTGTAATAAGAATTTATATTTTTTATGGTTCTATCACTGTCCTCTTAGTTTCTGACTTCTGATTCTTAGTTTCTGTTTCAGAAATGTCATTGATTGGATTGTTGTCAGCCAAAAGCCTTAAATCTTTATATCTAGCAACTACTTGTTGTTTAACTCACTATCAACATCTAAAACTGAATTCTTTACCTTCTCTCCTGAACTTTATCTCTTCCTCATTCCTATGAGTTTGTGTTATTAGAATATGTAATATATTGAGTCAAATAATAAAGATATTAGGCAAAAGACTTTCAATAACAAGAGGAATCATAATGGACCCGGTTTAAAAAGTCAAGTTAGGAGAGCATTGGGAGATCAAAAAAAGGGAAAGGGGGAGAAGACTCACATAGTATCTTAAACCAATAATTTGTAAGAGGAAAGAGAAAAAAATAAGATGGGGTGACACTGTGCTTTACAAGTGCTACCCAAGTGCACTATAGTGGAAATTGTGACATAAATTAGAAGAGGACAATGATTGGCAATGCTGCTTAGGTAAATGTGAGATATTATGGAAAACTGAGAAGTGTTATTGTGAAAGCATATAATCACTTAAATCAATAGAAAAATGGAGGGAAATTTTGATTATTGTGCTTTACTTGTGAAACTGAATGAGTGCTAAGAGAATGGTGTAAGTGGCAGATTCAACCCTATTATCTCTGTTTGGAGTATCTTTCTCCCCCTCCCTTCTTGCTTCTCTCTCTCCCTCCTTCCATTTCTCCCTCCATCCCCAAAGACTCTGGAGCATGTGGGAGAATTGGTGCAGGATGGTTTCTGATCTCCTTACAGGGGATTCTCCGAGGGGTATAATGAATCTCACTCTTTCCATACTTACCTCTCCCAAATGATCTGAGATCTGCACGATGAATATAAGTTACCGTGATCTAATGTAGAAGACTGGCAAGATTTTACTGATAACTTGAATTCCCAGAGAATAGCTGGATCAGGGATTTTAGGGATTTAACAAAGTACAAAGCTCTTAGGGTTTTTAGAGGACAAGAAACTCCCAATTCTAAAGCTGTTATTGACTAATAACAAGGTGTCCTTCAGAAACTGTGCCTGTTACTGGAAAAAAGCTGCTTTTTCAAAAATATTTTGTGTCTAAGGCCTTACTCTGAGAAACTCCCCTCATGCTTTGGATTCAAGAAACTCCTCCTCATCTCAGCCTGTTAGTTATGTGGGGGCCTGTGATGATAAAGTAATTTTTAAAAATCATGATCTTTCCCCTAGTTAAGCAAAGTATAAACTTCAGTGTCATCTTAACTCCTGCTCCCTCACTGCCACATCAGTTAATCTCCAAGTCCTGTCTAACGATCTCTGTAGTACATCTTTCTCTTTATGTCCATTCAGAGGGCAATACAGTTTGTCTCTTACATTTGGAGGTACAATGGCAAGTACAAAGAGTGGTATCTGGTAACTCGAAGCCACATGGATCACATTTTAATGTAGTTATTTTTTACCCACTGCAGGCAGTCTCACAGACGTGACTTTGAACACACTGTTTCCTCTCTCTGGAATATCCTTTCTCTTTTGTTCCTACCCCATGCATCTTTCCACAGCTACTAACATTGTAATCCCCCAGGCAGACTAAGCCATCTTCTGTTTTGTCCTCTGACAGTACGTTTCACTTTCTTAGGTGATAGTGTTTATACCCTGTTCAGCTGTATTAGTTTTGAATAGATTGAGCAGACCCAGTAGGCTGTAAGCCCCTACAGGGCATAGCTCATAACATTCATCTTCAGGTCTCCAGCACAAAGCCCCATCCCTGATCTATAGCAGTTGCTCAATAAATATGTGCTTTAAAGTCTGTATATGAGATTAAAGGTTAAAAGTTCTCCTGGTTGTTGCCATTGGAGAATAATTTATTTGTGTTCTTTCTCCAACAGAATACAGAGAAAATTTGGTTTAACTTTCAAAAGCACACTCTAACAAGATAAAAGAATATCTCTCTTTTGCTCTTTTAGGTTGACCTCTTGAATCCAAAGCCAGTTTACTCAAATTAAGAGAGTTGATGTGATTAGTGTTCGGAAAGTTTTTATATAATGGGATTTGGTTTACTTCAAGAGAATTTTGGAAGAATATGAGTCTCTTGCAATATTTTAACATTTTAATTCATTGCTGACTCTACAGGGCAAAGAGGGTCATAACCCTTAGTCTAATTTGGGATGATGAATTGAGACTTTTTCCAATAGACAGAAAGATGTCTTGCCTCAGATATAGTACTGCCAATTGCATTTATATTTAAAGTATATAAATCCCATGCTATAATAGTTGATATTTGGCTAAAATATGTCAGGTCATTAGAGTGATATGTGCAAACAGATATTATAAATTAATTATTAAATATTTGCTCTGTACTCTAGATTATGTAGTATAAAACAGATGCCAAAAATGAAGCTCATCCTGGAATGAGGTGCTTACTATAAAGTGAAAATGTTAAAAGAAAGTGAGAAACACCGTATAATACGTATCACCTAGAAAAAAGAGAAGATAATTACTATGAAGTCATCCAAGATGGTGTCAGAAATATTGATCTAAATATCAGTCTGGGAATTCTAGTTGGGAGAACATCATGAGCAGAGACATGTGAAATCTCAGTGCTCTTTACATCCCACTGATACTGGGCTTATGTTACAAAGAATGGGATTTGGAGTTGGGTAGTCTGTGTAAAGACCCTTCACAGAGAAACTAAAACATAATTGTACAGTGAGTAGGACTCTGAAATGTCAAGGGAAGATTTTTAGGCAGGAAAATAATATGATGAAATAGAAGTTTCAACATACGTTTTTGGAAATTGTAGGATTCCAAGGATTTGGCTTGAACTAGAATTAGGACAATGAATTGAAGCAATGTCAGGTTGATTAAGTTTGGAGCAATTATCCAGCTTTTATTGTGGATCTAATTATAGTGCTATAACTACTTCATGAAGTTTATCCATCTTTTTATATTCCCTTCAACTTTAGTTCAAGTTTGGGATTATTTAGAATCCTAATTTAACTATGTCACACATAGATTTAATAGCATAAAGTAGTGAAAAGAACAAAGAAATGCTCTCTCTTAGTCTTTTTAGGCCTAAACAATTGCAGGCTTGTGTCCAGGTCATTTGATATCTTTAGATTTTTCTTCCTAATTTAGGAATAAGATCAATGACAAGAAAGCTCTTGGGCTTTCTGTAAACCAAAAGAGTGAATGGAAACTTCCAAAACGGTCTCTTTATCATTGAGCAACTAAAGTACTGAGTATATATTTTCATGTGTACTAGAAAAAAATCCATCTTCAAGACAAACAATATTCCACTCTTCTATAAAATAGGTTGGTAGGTTCATGGTGATTACAGTATATAGGGAATTACCTTTTCTAAGAGTGTGTTAAATATAGGAAAAACATCAGAAAATTACCCTGAATGAAAACATGTTATTATAAAATTTTAAGTTTTAAATAAAACTGCTTATTTGCATAATGATGCTTTAGAAAGACATCATAAAGTAGTAGTAGTCATTGATTTGATATTGAAACAAAAATAGCAATTGTGAAGTAATCTGGAAATAATGCCATGTTACTGTATTTAGATGTCTTAATAACCACATGGACTATCACTTATTAAGCTAAATTTGGCATAAAAATATATTGCAAGGTAATGAATCTGCATTTTTTATTTAACTATTTTCTGTTTATGTCACAAGTATTTATTAATTGATATCTGTTTGTTAACCACTACAATATACATACAATTATTTAAGATGTTTAAAAATAAGTAGCTCTCTAGTATTATTTACATAATTGAAGTTTAAATTTGATCACTGAAGAAAATAATTTGCAGAAAACATTGTATGAAATATATCAGTGCATCCACTGAAACATTAGAGATAAGAAATTCTAATGTCATAAAACTAAAAATACTGCAGTGTCTAGACAGAGTACAAAGGCATAATATAAAATTTTTGATAATTTGGTTTATAGAGCAAGCAAAACATTTGATTTTTTAAGCATCATTTTTTTTTCAAATCAGTGAAATAATGCCTAGCATGAATTTTAGTTTGAAAAAAGTAAATGAAAAAGACCTATTATCTCTAGGAATATTTTCCTTTAGTCAAATATTTACAAGAACACTAAAATATTTCTAATAATCTTGGATAATTAATACTGTCATTGTCATCAGTTGGTATGTTTGTTAAAAATGGAAATTTTGGGGTTTTCTACAAACATAAAAGGTTTCTCTATATACTTTTGTAGTCTGTTTTTGCAATAAGGTCTTTGGGAGTTTATTAGGCATTCTTATTGTAAGAACTGCTTTTTAGAAGTATATCCTTCATTTTTAGGCTACTTTGAAAATTTGTTTATGCCATTTGATGCTGCATTTTGTGGATAAGGATCCTGGATTTGAAAACTGAAAATAAGGATTCTGATAGGTATTCCAGAAATAAACTGAAATAACCAGTAATTTTATTATCCACAAGTAGGATTTTCTTTGTTTTAGTCTCTAGTTAAAACTGAAAATAATAAATAAGTCCTTTTCAGTGATTAAATTATGAGTATTCTATATGTTTATGTCATATGAAACACACTGTAAAGTATTTAAAACAGTTCATTTTCAATTTCAGAACAGATTTCTCAAAAGAAATTTTCCCAGAGTTGGAATTAGCATCATTTTATTTCTTTCACAGAATCCCCAAATTTATCTTAAAATTCCAGAGGCCTTGTAGTCTTTCTAGCATTAAATAAAATATTCTATATATGGCCACATTAATTTTCAAGCAGTCACAACCTCTGCTGATAATACTGCTATTTAGGTGATATTGCTCCCAGGAGATTCTTGAGATTACTCTCCTTTACATGCACATAGTCTTCTCACTTGCCTTTAGTTGAAATGACCTTTCCTTTTCCATTGCAAACAAAAATACTGAATTCATAAATGGGAATGCTCTCCAGTTCAAAGCCAGTAACACAGTAATCTACTGGAATCCAGGAATCATGTCTTATGATCTAAGCATTTCTCATGATCCAAAGACTTTTTTGCAGAGTAGTTTTTCAGCTGTCCATGCTAATGAATTTATTTGCCTGGTATGGCACTCAAGTAGGAGAAAACGTATTCAGGACTTTGAACACTTTCGTGAGAATGTAGTCTCTTTTGAATGAGAGTTTTATACTCAGCCTCAATGATTTTTTGCTTTCTTTAGTGGCTTAATTCAGTGATCATCTTTTGCTCATATCAGTACAGGAGTTTATAAATATTATAAACCACGCCGCTGTTTAATTCTTCAAGGCTAACATTTCTCATTCCTTAACTTCTCATTTGCACCACAGAGGTTATTTTTTTTTAAATATTTATTTATTTATTCATACAAGTTGGGGTACAGGCCAGAGGCATGGGGCTCAGAGGAGAGGGTTCAACAGAGACAGAGTGGGGATCAGAACAGGCAGATGGTCCGAAATACACTGCTGAGGGGAGCGGCCGGTGAAGCAGGAGAGGTCTACCAGGCCATGTGGGAATCTCCCTGGCCGGTGTCCAGCTCGCCTCACCACTGCCAACAGCTCTACAGCGCAGAGCTTAACCACCGCGCCACCAGGGAGGCCCCCACAGAGGTTATTAATAGAAAAATATCAGTGTTTTCAATTCATATTTGTTTATCCTTCCCAATGATCACTTTCTCTTGTCCTACTGAGTTTTGAGGACAGTATCCTTTCCTGTAATTTTACAATTTCAAAATGGAAGTAAGTGCATATTTTAATAATCGCATTTTATCATCTGGTTTTGGAATAATTGTGATTTCTCTCATCACTAGTTTTCTTCTTTCTTCTGCCATTTTCAGAATATTTTGGTGATTGTCAGATAAATTTGAGACTTTCCGTCCAACAAAATCTTTAATTAATTGGGACCTCCCTGGTGGCATAGGGGTGAAGTCTCGTGCTATCCCAATGGGGCTCCTGGTTCTGTTCCATCCCTGGCCAGGGGACTGAGGCACATGGCACCACAGACCTCTTCTGTTTCTCCTCTGCTCCCCTTAGCTGCATTTCAGTAGATCTGCCTACTTTGATCCTCACTCTGTTTCTGGTGAAACCTCTCACACCCCCACTCCTTTGGCCTACACCTCAGTGCTTCTATGCATCAATCAATTTATCTATCTTCAAAAGTCTTTAATTCCTTGGTGATACTCAAAGTGTGAAGACTGATGGGAAAGTCTAATAATAGTTGCTTTTACTACCAGAATGATTCATGGGCGGATTGTTCATTTATCTTTTCTTGTGTCTTTTCTCTCTTCCTGACTCTACAGCTCCCCCCACTGTTCGTATTGTGCACTCCGGCTTGGCCTGTAACATAGAGGAGGAGCGCTACTCTGAAAGGGTCTACACTATACGGGAAGGAGAAACTCTAGAACTGACCTGTCTGGTCACAGGACATCCACGTCCACAGGTGAGTCCTGACCCGTGACACTGGAAAAAGTGTGTGTGTGTGTGTGTGTGTGTGTGTGTGTGTGTAATTCAAATGCATGTGTGTGCAAGGCAGTATAAGGGTGATGTAGCTAAACTTTCAAGCTTGAAATGCTCGTGAATAAGATGAAAAAAGAAATTTTTGTTTTAGTATTGTGAGAAAATTGGAAGACACTTCTACGGAAGCTGTTAAAAAGACAACTACAAAAATATCTCAGCAAGATAACAATTCATATGGCAATGAGTTTATTTTCGGATGTGGAACATGATTTCATGATGACATAATTGTAGCCGAGGAAGCATTTGTTCTGAAGAATGTGATGCAGGAGGTCACATGTACTTTTCTTATTCCTAGTGATTATATTCGTAGAAAACTTTCCAAAACAAATGTTTGCAGGTGCCTCAGGCATTTAGACTTTCAGAGTCATCAACTACAGCTTTTGTAAAAGAATTTAGGGATAGGAACACAATTGAAACTTTTAAAGTGCACTAAAATTATGAGCAATGAGTAAAGTAATAGCTTGCAGGAGTAAAAGAAAGGGGGTTACATCTGGGTAATATTATTAGACTACATATATATGATGTAAGTTTAATTTGGATACCAAATATTTGGATATTTTATTCATTGTCAATTCTTATTGTCGTATAGTTAATTTGACTAGTTTAAAACTCATATTGGTAACTAACACAAACACTAGACAGGAAAGAAGTCTCATTTTATGAATAGAGTTATGTATTTTAAATATTTGTGTTACCAAAAAAAAAAAATCAGCTAGATCAAACTGCAGCAGGGTAAGTAAAGAGCAGTGTGGAAATCTGATGACCCTACCACTTGAACTATGTTATTTCTCCTGCCAGCCCTAACTCTTAATATTCAGCATGTTTTGATCTTGCCATTTTGACTTTGAAGTTTCTGAAGATTTATTTATTTATGCATACAAGCTGGGGCGCAAGCCAGTGGTGTGGGGTGGTGAGAGGGTTCACCAGAGACAGAGTGGGGAGCAGAACAGGGAGATCGACTGAAGTATGCTGCTGAGGGGAGCAGTGGGCGAGAGAGTAGAGGTCTGCTATGCCCATGTGGGAATCTCCCTGACTGGGTATCAAACTCTTGCTGCAGTGGCTGTGGATAGCTTAACCCATTGTACCACCAGGGAGGTCCTGACTTTGAAGTTTCTATGCCTATTTTAATTTGTTTTTCAGTGAATGAAGCAATATATTGCTAACTAGTGAATAAAATAGAAGTGGTAAAGTACTTTCAGCAAAAGATGCTGAAATAGTAGAAATAATCTAGAAAAAATGATTATTAAAATTATTGAAAAATATATATAATTCACAGTGGCTAAAGTTATAAATTATGTTTGATATTAACTGAAAACTGGTTAAAATGTCATAATAAAATTGAGCTCTACAAAATTTGACCTAACATAATTAGACTTGGTTAAAAAAAAAAAAAAGTTTGCAAAATTAAGCATACAGGGACAGGAACAATAAATGTTAAAAATTGATAGGGCAATGAAACTTATATAGAAGCTATTTTTATTTTAAAATATGTACAGAAAACAATAGAGTCCAGGGAAAATAATTTTCCTGAAATTAAAAGCTAGTAGCATTAACTCAAGAAAATGTTCATAAAGAATTTTTAGTGTCATTATAACTTGATTATAAAATGTGTATTTATATACATCAAATGAAATTTCAGAATTAAAGAGTTGGGATCAAAACAGAAAAATCCAAATAAATGTGAAGGAATCCAAAGTTGCTTTACCAGAGGAAGTTTATGGCAAGAGAATATTCAGCAATTCTCCCATTATTTCCACCCTGAGCACAACAAATTCTCCAGCTTCAGAACTCCAGGTTTTACATAAAAGTGCAAAAATGCTAGTCCTTATTTTGTATCTGCTACACCCCCTCTATTTAATACTTATGTGCGCTAGTATTAGAATTTCTTATTTTTTTCATATACCTCCCCTTTCACACTCTTGATGTATTATAGGGCAACTCCATGTGAAATGGGTGGGCCTAACTGGGGGTCCTATCCCCCACCCTTAAAAGGGACTTATAATGGGACTCAAATGCAGGCTCACACAAAAAGTTTAATAAAAGGTTTATTTACAAAAGGTATATGAAGAGAGGAATAACTCAGGGAGAGAGAGAGATACATTGGTGAATGCGTCCTACCAGGTCCGCTGAGCTGGGACCCTAATAGCATGCTGAAAGCTGGCAAAAACCAAGGACGCCCCCCCCCCCCACAAAGCCCACATGTCTGGTTATATACCAAGCCTGGCTGATTAACTCCACTTTCAGTTCCCAGCTACCCTCCCTTCCGTGGTGATGACGTGATGGGATTTGTAGTCCTTGGCGTCTTGGATATCTTTGGTCTGGGTGGGGTCCATAAACCTGTTTATGGGGTTTGTTCAGGACATCCTTTCCCCCCAACAGTTGCAATATTTAATCTCTGGCCAATCCAAATAAATTCTGAAACAAAGAAGTAGATTATTACCTTATTTAATATTCCTAAGCAGTTCCATTTTGGGAACCATTTTAATGCATTGTGACCCTAGGAAGAATTTATTGTTTCAGTGTCATTATTTCTTCATTGCTAGAAGTATTTTAGGTGTTTGCACATGCATTAGTTTGAGCTTATCTTGCCTGTTTGAAAAATTAACTGGATCCTTTCTTTGTCAACAAAGTGTATAAGGGAGGCTGACAGAACAGCTGGGCCTTGTCTTCCTGGCCAAACCCTAAAGGGCATGCTATTGGCAGCTGGTCTTGAGGTTGATATTTCTTGGCTGATACCATGCCATGAAGTTGGAATTACTATTGCTGCTTTTTCTAATCCAAATACAGCAATTGTTGTAAATGCAATGTAAGAGAGGAGTTCTTTGGTGACATCGAGAAATTTCTTAATCTGTTGCCTATTCCTGTGGTAATGAGTCATAAACATGGCTAATTCCAGAGAGCGCCATTTTTCTTCTGAATTCTTAACAAATATATTATTTGACAGTGGGTTTTAATGTGTCCAAGGGGAATAAAATAAGTGAAGGAGATGTCAGTACAATATGGAAGTTAAAGGTATGGGGCTGGCTGTAATTTTGGATCCACAATAATATGAAGAATGACCTGAGAAAGTTCTTTAATATTTGTGTTCTCAATGTCTTTTTTTTTTTTGTATTTATATACTAGAGATGATGGTAGCCATCATCCCTATTTCATTGTCTCCTTTTAAGAATTAAATGAATATATATACACATTTATCATGTAAATATGCACATATATATTCCTTGGCATATAATTAACATCATATTGAAACCTAATAAATTGTTGTTTACTTTTCATTGTTATTAAGTACTTTATGCTTAGACCTAAGGTTTAGAATGGAATGTAGAGTTATGAAAATAGGTCAATTTAAAAATTGGTCTCATCTTCCTATGGTATATTTTAAAGTAAATAAATAAAGATTTATAAATAAGTCTTCTCAGGGCCCATTCCCAGAGTTAAATATTAAATAAGTTTATATATCACACTGCAGTTCTTTTCAATGTGTTTTTTATAAATATAATTACAGATGTTTATATTTCATTTCTATTTTTTAAAAAAGGTTGCAAAATGTATTATTCCTTTGCCAGAATATTTTTTTTTAAAGATTTATTTTTCATTTATACATACAAGCTGGGGTACAGGCCAGAGGCGTGGGACGGCGAGAGTGTTCACCAGAAACAGAGTGGGGAGCAGAACAGGCAGATCAGAAATACACTCTGAGGGGAGCAGTGGGTGAGGCAGGAAAGGTCTGCCCTGCCATGTGGGAATCTCCCTGGCTGGGCGTCGAACTTGCGTCGCTGCTGCCGACAGCTCCACAGCTCCACAGTGTAGCGCTCAACCGCTGCGCCACCGGGAAGGCCCCATTTGCCAGAATATTTTATTGGACCATGTGTCCAAAGCATCAGATAGAGATCTGGACTGGTACTTCTCAATATATGATCCTCTGAGAGAACTTGGTATAAGTGAAGATTTTCTACTATACTGGGTAATTCTGCTCCAAGTTATTTTGTCAGACAATTTTGAAACTTGTCATTTGCAAGTACAGGTCATGGCTGCAAATTGTTCTGCAGCAAGTCCGGGTGTTAGTGTAAACTAATTTGCAAAGCAGGCAAAATGATCGACTGGGTTTGGTGTTGGATTCTGTATATCCGCAAGAAAAATGTTATAGCACAGAGCTTCAGATTCTGGAGCAAAAATAAACTTTCTATAGCAGAATACTAATAACTGTTTGAAAAGAAGCTCTTTGGTGAATAGGTAGTAGAAATCAGTTGACACATGCCCCATTGCTCA
>PVIJ01020112.1:0-21749 GCA_004024925.1 Scalopus aquaticus | reverse complement strand
ATTGGTCTGTAGTTTTCTTTTTTTGTGTTGTCTTTGTCTGGTTTTGGTATTAGAGTAATATTTGCTTCATAGAATGTGTTTGGTAGTACTCCTTCCTTCTCGATTATTTGAAAGAGTTTGTGTAATATAGGGACTATTTCGTTTTTGAATGTTTGGTAGAATTCATTTGTGAAACCATCTGGTCCTGGGCTTTTGTTTTGGGGGAGGTTTTTAATTACTGTTTCAGTTTCACTACTTGTGATTGGTCTGTTTAGGTGTTCTATATCTTCTTTGTCTAGTTTTGGGTGATTGTATAGTTTTAGGAATTTGTCCATATCCTCTAGGTTGTTATACTTGTTTCCGTATAGCTATTTATAGTAATCTCTGATTATTTTTTTTATTTTTGCTGTGTCCGTTGTGCACACTAGACATTTCCATTGGTGTGACTAAGAGATAGATCCAGCTGTGGGCAATGGTCACACTCAAACTAGCAGATAAATTTGTTACATTGACATTTGATGACATCTGTTCCTGAATATGCTAAGTAGTTGATATCAAAAAGTCTACACTTTTCCAGAAAAATGGTAGATTCTGAAAAGGGTGAATGTAGTGATATTAGTATGTGGAGATCAAAGTAAGCAGGCAATGTTGCAATGCCAAAAAAAATAAAATACAGAATATTTCAAGTTTAAATAAACAAATGAATATTGCCAAGTCCTGCCAGCCATTCTGGGTTCAGGGTTAGGGCACTTGATTCTGGAAGGTTTGTGAGAATGAGGTTGGCTCTTGGTTCTATGACAACCTCATGCCAGGCAGGTTCTAGGCAGTGGTTCAAATGCAGAAGTGCCAGGACTCCAAGTAACAGAACTGTGAATTAACATGAGCATTTGATCCCAGGCATGGGGCACATGTCTAGATATCACACCAGATGGGAGAGTAAACTTAACTCTTGGATGCTTGCACTCATCCTTAGAACTTGATTTTTAAAATCCAGCCTGATTAAGATGCTATTGAAAAGCTTAAATAGCACAGAAAGTAAGCATCAAATCCTGGTGTCAGAGGTTTGATTTAAATCCTAGCTCTATGAATTACCTATCAAGTGTGTGATCATGGATATTTTTTCATTCTAAACCTTCAGAAAACTTCTTTGATTCAGTTTCCCCATCTGTAAAATGGGGATAAACAAAAGAACCTATTTCAAAGGTATGTTTTTATAACTAAATTGCATAATTTATACAAGGTATAAATTAGAACACTTAGAACACTGTCTAACACAATATAAATACAAGCATAGTGTGCTAGCTGGTTTTCTTATTATTTCCCGATGCACAGTCTAGTTCAGCTGCAGCAGCAACGTTGGGCCTGGCCAGCTTCTGCTCTACCCTGACTATGAATTGGTCAGGACAAACCTCTCTCTACTCATTAGTTCTCACGCCCTGTGGAAGAATTTGTATCAGTAACTCGAATTTAATGCTATACTTCCTTATCCCCTGGCACCTCTCAGGCCCCTAAGGATAAATTGTTCCCTTTTTATGATTTTACACAGTAAATTGATGTTTTGTGCCTGGTGTTTAGCTTACTTGATTGACAACATCTGTTAGACTTTTAAGCACCTTGCAGGCAGGCGTCACATTCACTTTATTTACCAGAATGTAGTTAATGTCTAACGGAGTACCTGGAACCCACTAGAACAAAAACCAATGGTTTGTTTAAAAAAGAAAAGATTTGGGCCTCCCTGGTGGCGCAGCAGTTGAGTGCTGTGCTGTGTAGCTGTCGGCATCGCACGATGCGAGTTCGACACCCAGCCATCCCCACATGGTGCGGCAGACCTCTCCTGCCTCACCCGCTGCTCCCCTCAGCAGTGTATTTCCGACAATCTGCCTGTTCTGCTCCCCACTCTGTCTCTGGTGAATCCTCTCACCACCCCACACCTCTGGCATACACCCCAGTTCTTGTATGCATAAATAAATAAATCTTAAAAAAAAAAAGGAAAGATTTACCCTCACCCCAAAGACCTAGCATTAGATTATTCCCCTTTGGTAATAACCTTTGTTCCCTTCTTTGACTGTATCTATGGTTGAATCCTTTTTTTTTAACTCTACTTTCACTTCTCTAATTTAATCTTATCCACTAGAATTCAGTCCCTGGAATTCAACCTGGTTAGAGTTTCCCAGTTTGGGGTCTGTGAATGGGACCTCGACGTGATGACCACTGAGATATCAGTATGAAAATCAAGGAAAGTTACTGTACCAATAACTTCAGAATGTACTGCATATTCAATAAAAAAATAAATGTAGTGTCTTCATCTCAGCAGTTGACTTTTGTGCATTGTGCTAATGTCAACAAGCATACACAATACATTTAAGAATGAAGTAGACAGTTATTGCGGAAAACAATCATGTCACACAGTAATGATATGTATTAAATTATACCCTCAAACTATAGCTAAATGATTTAAAGACTAATCTTTTCTTCCTTCATTGTGGTATGTATATCTAATCAGTCAAACCCATCTAAGTAGTGACTTCACACTTAAAGATATGCTGTGTTGCTCATAATAACATGGAGTTGAGAGTGTTCCATAGATTATTTGTAGATATAAAAACTACCCCTGGGAAGATGGTCATTTGCCCTAAGTCATATTAGAACACAGACTCAGAGTATGTTCCCTCCCGTATATTATAGTGCTTCCCTTTGGACCATAATAAAGGAAATGATTGCTCATTTCCCTTTGGAATATATACATATGTCTTCATCAGGATCTATTATACCTTAGATAGTGAAAATTAGCCTCACACCTTGGCAATGAGGTTTCATTCTTTCCTGTGGGCTGTATCTTCATGTGCTGTGCTTCAGCCACAGTTTCACATTTGACCCATTTCTTTTTTTCTTCAAAGGAAGGGCATACAATTATTGACCCTGACATTGTATGGTGTTAAATTAATTGTGATTTTGAATTTAAAAAAATGCTTTCCAAGCAGGAAGGATTGTTTACTTATTTCAGCAGACACTTATAGCAGTGAAGATTGAGAAGGCTTTAATGATGGGATTTCTTTTTATTATGCTATTGAACAAATTACAGAGCTAATGAGATTTACACTAAATGGAAAATCTCTGTATCACCTGCTGTTTTATGGGTCTTAGAGAAAAATTGTCGATAAATTTTCCTTTCTACAATTAGACAAAGTTTTATTTTTAAACAATATTTTCTCTGAATGTAAAATGTAATACATCAAATTCCATTATTTCTTCATGGGAAATAAATTTTATACGGTAAATGAAGCAATGCACATTAAGAATTTCCTTATACACCGCTATATCTGATGAAAATAATCTAGTGATAGGAACTAAGTTTGATATCAGAAACTTGAGTTCAAATCACAGCTCTGCTAGTTTTATTTTTTAGATTGGACAAATTTCTTAATATCTTAGCATCAACTCTTTCAGATGAATAGTGTAAGTATTCCTGTGAACTATATATCAGAGTAAACATATGTAAACAACTGGACCAATGGCCAAAACAGTATGAAAAACAGATAAACAATAGTGGTGTTGAGGTTGTCTTTGAAGTTGAAAATCATGTTGTTCAATATGTATTACTTATAGTAAATTTTAAAGTCAATTTGGGTAGAGGTGAACGATTCTAAAGTATTACAAGAAAATGCAATTAACTCCCTGTAATCATTCATTAGAGACTGTCTTAAGACATAATAGTTTAAGGAGGTGTTGGAGAATCTGAAAGTGCAATTAGGTGGGGTGTTCAGTCTTGTTGGGGCTTGGCAGGAACTGCTCCATTTGGGGCCTATTGATTTAATTTAACAAGGGGAAGAAATTTAGGATTAGAAGGTATCAATATTATGGGAATGGCAAATCAGAAACCATTACCATGACAGGTTGGTACTTTCATATGGACTTAATAAATAGGAAGAGGCTTTTTCTAAGTGTGATTGAGCAAAAATTTGTGGCAAAGAAAACATTAAAATAGGAGAGATGCATCTCATAATTCACATGGACAAATTATTTTATTTGGAACATTATCTATTTCTTTGCTCTCACACATTTACTCAAGTCTTTTTGCTCCATGATGCTAAAGTGCCACTGTTGCTCTGAAAGTAAGTTATACCAGAAAAACAGGCTCACAAATCCAAATCAGATCTCAAAAGAGATGACACTCCCTCTACCCTAGGCATAACTATATTTTTTTTTAGTTTCTAAACAATAAAGGAAAGTACTTTCTTATTACCTTGATATATATTTTTGTGGAGCTATGTGAGAGCACCCAGGTTGCCACTGAAATCTAGATAAATGATTCAATAAAGATACACAAGAATATAATAGAGGTTCATGTGGTCTGAAAAAGATAAGACACAGTACATTAACCTTCTGCATGAGAAATAAGACAAACATACACATCTATCTAAATACCTCTGGAAATGTGAGCTCAGTGCATTTATACCATTGGCTGAAAAATATCCTACTGTTGGGTACCCCATTGCTGCAACTTTTCTTTCAAAAGCAAACTGCCAGTTTCAAATATTCCTCAGTCAAGTTACCATAAAACAGTAGAGGAAAATAAGTCTGTGATTTTTAAAAACTGCTTTTTGGTACAGAAAACAAAATGCAACATATTCTTAAATAGCTGTGGTTTTATTCCATGAAGCACCTCTCAGCTCAGACACTCAAGGGTACCAATTTATCAGAATAAGTATCACTGGAACATGGGCCTGCCTGAGAATTTTGCTCAGAATGAGAGTGGGTTCTGCTAAATCAATCCCACACCATGTAATCCCCACTCCCGCCCCGTCCCTCGCTTCTCAAAGTTTTAATTCCCAAAGGAAATAAATCTTTTAATTTTAAAACTTAAAAATGCTTAAGATTCAAATAACCCTTGAGAAAACAGCACACAAAACATAAACAAAAGCAAAAACTATCCGGCAACCACAAATAATCTACAGGGGAGGGAGAAGAAGAGAGACCAAAATAGGGGAGAAAGGAGCACAAGGGTGATGGTGATGGTTCACGGGTGAATTGATGGTGGGAAACCTACAATAATATAAAGGATATAAATTAAATTTAAAAAAGCAAAAAAAAAAAGTAGGAATGCTGCTAATACTGCATTCCACCTTCTCTTCTATACCTGCTATGAGCTTGTAACTGTATTAAAAAGTAGCTCAGCAAAATAAATAAATAAATGCCCCTTGAGAAAATATATGAAAGATCTTTCAAGCATTTATTCAGTAATTACATATTAAGCTACTTCTCTATGTCCTGGTGGCCAGGTGTCTTAGCAAGTCCTGAAGCTAAAGATATAAATAAGACTAAGAGCACAAAAGCACTTGGAAACTTGTGTTGGATACAAAGAAATAAAGGAGCAGACAGAGACAGGAAGATGGGCTACTTTTGTTATAGAGGTACGAAGAGGTGTTATGGGAGTATTAACAAGGAAGCATCACTCATTTGGGGATATCAAGGAAAGTTTCTTCCAAGATGAGTTTTATAACCTGAGCCTGAAGGAGGAGATTTAGTTGAAAAGGAGAGGGAATGGATTATAAGGTGAATCATACAGTTCAGGTGCTAAGAGGAAGGGGCATCTGTTTTTCATATAAATAAATAAAGTCCTGGAGATTCCCGCTTTGGGTGGGATTCAAACAAGATAGTGTAACTGGGGTCAGAAGCATAACTGGGAAGGAGGCAGGTGGCACTGATGATGAGGCATGAGGCAAGAGAAGGAAGCAAGACTGTCACACAATCCTTTGTGTACCAGAACTTCTCAAAGTATAGTGAGCTGACTGTCACTTTCAGCTCGACTTGGGAGCTGTGCAGAAATCCAGAATGTGACCCATGAGATCTAGATTGGGGTCTCAGTTTCCTACAGATTTTATATGCCTACTTTTAGAAACAAATTATAAATAAATATACTAAGAGTGTGTTCTCTGTTCTGTGGACAGCCCATAGAGGGATCTAATTTGTATTTTGAATAAGTAACCTAGTTTCATTGAAGGGGCTGTATTTCTGGACACAATGCTTTGTATGTGACAGTAAAGTGGATCAGTGAATTAATCAATGGGTGACTATTTTTTCTCACAATCCCTGGTATTCAGATTCTAAGTCTGATTTTTTAGCTCCAGTTATTTCCAGTTAAGCTTTTTCTATAGAAACAGACGTTTTGAAATGTGTAAATTATGAAAAATGCTATGGTGCTGGGTTTATAGACAGTGGATTGAATATTATGAAACATTGTCTATTCTGGTACCCCAGTGCAACATAAATCAGAGATTGCTTCTTTATTGAGCATTGCTCCTGCTTGCTGTGAATTTTTCATATGCTTTTGATGAAATAGATTGACATTTGGGCTGTGGTTGGATAGTCCTGAGGTGCCACTTAGTAACCACCAATTGACTCTTGGGAAAATCTGCTCATTAGAGGGAGGAAATAGTCTCAGTGCTCAACCACATTTGGAAGTTCTAGTTGGTAGACAGGCTGCGGGGGAATTGGCCTCACTTGTTTTATTTGCTCTGCATCAGGGTTGTCATAAAAAGTAGAAAGTGGATATTGTAAATTATTTTTTATAGAGAGGGAGAGAAAATGAGAATAAGGGCATACAGATGCCTATTTCTCAAGAATATTGCTCAGCGCACAGCATCTGAGTCAAAGAATTCCTCCCAGGCTGTTGTTGATTATGACTTATGAAAGGGCACCTCTCCGACCTGACAAGTGTACACAGTGCTGTAGGCTTCAACTTTCCATTAGTAACAAGAGCCCCAAAAGGTTAATTTGTTTTGGCACTTCCTGATTACTTTCTGTGCTCATCTCATTCTGAGACTTCACATTCACCACCTGATTTAGGGACTAGACTTAGCAACATATTGTCATTTCCCCCAACGTATTGCTAGCTTTGGTCCTGTGATCTCTGAATGCAGGTAAATAGTTGAAATCAATTTTCTGTTAGAGGGGTCGATGACACTTAGAGGAATTTGCAGATCGCTCTTCTTGGATGTGTGTGGGAGTCATGCTGAAATGCCATGCAAAGTAGATGGAATTTGGAAACCTTGTCATGTCCATGACTCAATGGGGCCCCCTTAAATTAGGCTCATTTTGATTTTCCTCATAACTGTCTTCTCAAGCATCCCATCAACTGTGAACACTAATAGGTTTGTCCTTTTAAAAATATATTTTATTATCTGTAGATAAAAAAAATCTCCATTCTTAGTCCCATTTGGGGCCTCTAAAATAGCCCAAACTTTTTATCAAACCTCTATGAAAAGCCCTCAGGATAGTTTGATCTGGCAAAACTGATCACATCCTTGATCTCTCACTTGGCTTTTAAACTTCTCATTTTCTTACTACCTGGACATCCAACACAGTTTTTATACTTTCTTACTCTTTACTCACTCCTTTAGATTTCCTACCCACAAAATATTGGCCCAGGCAGGATTTGAAGAACATCCTTGGAATCTGGAGTCTGTCTTTTTGAAAACTTCAGCGAAGTGTTGCTACATCTTTATCCATGTATGTCAAACACACACATGAACCCACACACCTATGATTTCTATAGTGCTGCTGATTGTTCTATTTATAGAAATATTAAAAATAAAATAATATTTGATTATTATTTATTACTATTAACATTTTTATGTTCTTTCTTATTTCAAAAGGGCTGGAATTCATATTGTTAATAACTTGTTATTGTGAAGAATAATAAGAGCTTGTGGTTAATTTTTTCCAGTACAGCCTCAACTTTCTTACCTAGGAATTTAAATATTAGGACAACTTGCAAAGCTAAATTTCTGAGGAAGTAATGATTTCACACTTTTTGCTTAAATGCTAGTGAAAATGCTGACATTTTGTATCTTTTTAACACTGTTGGTGTCAAGGAATATGTTATCACCTAGAGGATTTGTTTCAGAGTTGGCTCTTTAATGCTATTGTTATACATAGGATTGATTAAGGATATGTTGGTGACTACTGCTAGGGTCACCTCATTGGTTGTTCGGTTTAATCTAAGGATGATGACTAGTTAGCTTTGTGATGTTCAACACTGTTCACCATGTGTCAAGATCCGCCACCTCTGCGAGGATACCAGGACTCCTTGAATCAAAGCTAGTTCTTGAACAAGTTCAGAACTGCACTGGGTTAATTAATTGCATATTTCCAGCCCACTCTCATTTGACTCCTTTATGGTCACTAAAGTTCATGACTTTGGTGCCTATTCTGGTTTTACTCCCTTAATTTCATGCAGGCTTTGCCATTCCTTTCTATGAACTTGGCTTTTCTCTTAGCCTTTTCTCATGCCTGAAATCTCTCTTATTCAGTCTACCCCAGCCTCACCCAGAGCATTCATTAAGAACTCATAGGGAAACACTCTTCCACTTGTGACCTAAGTCCACCAAATTTCTTTTCTTATGTTACCCTAAATATCAGTGCTTGATTTCCCCTATGTAAAAGCAATAACCACTTAGAAAATAGAATATAATGGTATATTATAGTCATATTAGAAATCAAATGTAAACTCTTTAGGAGTAAATATTAAAAAAACTACATATTTCCAAACTCACCCAATTGTATAAATTAAATATGTACACCTTTGCATGTTGAATCAGATCTCAATAAAGTTGTCAAAAAATTTCTGTCATTCAAATGTAGATCTAAACCAGACCAGAATATCAACTTGAAAGGAATCCTAAGGAAAATCCAATATGTTATAAAAGTCTACATTGATCTATGAATCCAATGTAACTCCAATAAATACCTGATTAAAATATTTCTGGTTTTAAATTTTTAAGAAACTGTAATGATTGAAATCAGTTCTATTTACACATAATAGTAATATATACTAAGCATGGAGAAAGCATGGGTTTTTAATAAATGGAATTCATATATTTGACTAGCTTTTTACATTGCATAGTGTAAACTTAAAAAATGAAGCATGACTGGAATAAAATTGGTCAAAAATCCTCATCAGATATTGCAATTCTGAATGTGAAGACAAAAAAGGAAATTAATTGTAAAGCATTCAAATATACATACACACTTAACAACTGAGGAATTAGTGAGAAAAAAAAAAAGGTTTGTTTTTTGCAAAGCCAGGGGCAGAAAATTTAAACCTTAGTAAGCCAAGTTACAGATATTTATAGTAATCCATAGGATAAGATGAACTATGCCAGACACAAAAGACACAAAAAAGGCAAATCACTAATATTGGCTGAGTCCAAAAGTGGAAATAGAAATCGCCAATAGATATGACAAGATACCCAACCTCACTGATATATGATAAAATAAGAGGACCCTTCTTAACAATAACATTGATAAATAGTAAGCTGATAATTTTTCATATATTTCTGCATAGGAAAAATATCTCAAAATATAACTTAAAAAACAACTATTTTTTTCCCTCACATTTCTGTCCTTTAGGAATTTGAGCAGGGATCAGCTGATTCAGTCAACCTGGCGTGAGCTGGACTTACTCTCATTGCTGAATCCGTGAGTAGCTGGGTTGGGCTGAAAAGTCTAAGAAGGTTTCACCCATAGACCTGGTTAATTGTACTCCTTTATGTGACCTTTTTCTTCTCCCTGTGGTGTCTCGGCATTTATTTGCCACCTTGAGTTTATTTATGGCATTTTGGTTAGCTTTCCAAAATAATAGTGGAAACACTAGTCCTCTGAGGTTTGGAACTTGCACAGTGCCACCTCTGCTGCACTGAGAAGGTTCATCAAAATTAGTAGAGACTCAGAGGAAGGGAAGCAGGTTCCCTATTGACAGGAAAGGTGGTCTAGGTGAAAAGGGACAACAGAAGTTGTTAGAACACCTTTTCACAGACTGTTGTAATTGGTAGGCAGAGTTGTGCAGGGTATAAGGAAGAGAGTAGAATAGAATGCTAAAAATATTCTTGAAATTATGTTCAAGTCGTTTTACTTTTTGATCTAGAGATGCATCTTCTAGGAAGCTATCCTATAGAAAACCTAGTATTTTCAAAACATATGTAAAAATTATTCATTTCAATATTTCTTGGTAAAAATTGAAGGTAAAAGTCCAAATGCTTGACTTTGGAAGGTAGGTTAAGTAAAATATATCAAAACTATAATGTTAAATCCTGTGAGAGTTTTTAAATGTGGTCTGTACTAACCTGGGAAGATGTCAAAATTGAAACACTACATCAGTTAATTCATATTAATTCATTGATTTGTTTAAAAGGAAATTGGTGAATATCAACTAGCTAAAATAACACTAGATGAAAGTTTAATCTCTATAAGAATTGACTTTAGATCAGTCTTCAGAATCTAGAAGAATAACTATTATTTTGTGAGTTTTAATTCTGAATCTGGGAGATTTTTAATTGTGAAATTTTTCAAATAAAACAATTAAAATTTATAACTTTCTATAACCTGAGTCTTTTGCTATAAAATTTGTAGGCAGTGGAGTCTACATTACTTAATTATGATAAGCTTGTATACAAAGAATAGTTATTTTCCTGTAGAATCTATAGTTATTGCTGGTTGATATTTATTTACCAGGTTCAATATTTGACAAAGAAGGGAGACTGAAAAGAACTTAATTGTATCTCGATTTGCAAAATGTAGTTGTCTAATATTCCAATGCAAATTTTAAAATTGGCATTTAATTAATGTGTGGTAAATATTATTTTATAATCAATATTGCTCATGACATGTAGCTTTGGCTTCTAAAGAATAAACATGTCAATAGTAGTAAAGTTCTCCACTAACTTGCTTCCCATACTCAGTCCAATCCTTATAACTTTTTGAACTCCAGCCTCCTCTCAGTGTTGCTTCACTTAGGGATGTAAGGAAATGCCAAGAGAGAATATCCTTGCTTCAATTGCAGGTTCATCCTTTCACACTGATCAACATTACCTGATTGCTTAAAATTTCAGAACTTGTTCCAATGTTCACTCTACCATGTGATTCCTATTTTCCTGTTTATTATGAATAACATGAGACATCTGTACTAGAACATTTGCTTGTATCGTCTTATTTAATTCTAACTAATCCTATAGAGTAGGTACATGTTTCCTGTTGGGTTTTTTTAGCAGCAGAGCATGAGGCATGGGTTCTCAAGATAGTGACATATTGAGGAAATGTTCTCAGATAAAGGTAAGTGATAGAAATAGAGCAGGGCAAAGACAAAAACCTAAGTGAAATATTGCCTGCGCTGAGGACTAATATGAGCCTAATTTCACATGATGTTGTGGAACACAGACAGTACCACAGAGTTGTTTGCAACCTGAAGTCTGGAGACTGGAGTTTTGTGTCTGTTTTTGGTCATTTGTTGGCTGCCCTGGGCAGGGGGATGGATAGTGAACTGTTCATAAATCCCACTCATAACAGTTCGGGCTCATTGTATAGTCCTATGCAGGGGACTGGAGCAGGGCACCAAAGCATCCTCTACAGCCCTGTCATGGACTCAGAGTGGTGTAATTAGTAAACACAAATGAATCACATTAATATTCTCCTTAATCTTAAATAAAACTTTGTTGTTGTTGTTTTTGACCAGGGATTTGTTCTGATCCCTGATAACTTTGCAACTTTTGAAACTGCCTCATTTCCCCAATGCTGGAATTTTAGTGGAGTCTGCTTTATAGACTCCACTAAAATGAGGCTGGGAGAGGAGCAACTACCTACTATTGTGCCACTTATATCTCTTCACTGAATAGGTCAGATTTTCATGACAAGATAACTTTGTGGACAAGCACGATGGCCCTTGGCATCTAGGAGTGATCTTGGCTCATGACCATTTGAGTCTGTATCTTGCTGGTCCTGGTGGCTCATATAGGATTTTGATTATTAGAAGTTTGGAGACTCTCTGGGAGGGTAAGAAGTGGGAAGTAAGTTCCAAAGAACTCAGGAAAATTATAATTCACTCCTGCTGTTTTTTCCAGGAGGTGTGGGTTAAGCTGATAATCACTCACTCTGAGGAACTAGAGACACAGGAATTTCTGAGACATCTTTTCTCTTTTCTCCAAGTGGGTTTGGAGTGAGACCTGCAAGAACTCAGCAAAGCCCCGGGAGCTTCCTCATTTTTGAAAGGTTGTAGGTTCTCATGGGGCAGGGAGCACAGAACATGGTAGGAAGTATCCATAATCACTGACATGTCACAAAAATGTTTGAGAATGCCAGACTCTTCCTATTTTAACACCACCATCTGATTCTGCATGCTATATACCAGTGACCAGGTAGCAACATCAATCTATTTTAGTTCATTCCATTTGACACATCATTGAATTATAATGAGAGCTAATTTTAAACAGTCTAGCAATCTGCCTTTGCATGGAATGTGTCCATGCTGAGAATATTTTCAACGTGCAGTGGAAAAATGTATTACTGAAGCATGCAACTAATTTTGATAAAAATGATTATGATTTAATTCAACCTCTATCTGTGATTAGAAGGCACTAAACATTTTTTATGAAAATATTTGTCACTTTCTTCATGTGAGGGGAATGCCTTGCAGTAACTCAAGAAATATTGGGGAAACTATCATTCTTACATTTTTTTCTTGAGGCAATTCAGAGTGACCATTTAATTTGGCAGGATTCACTTGAAGATGAGTGACTCAGGTGAAGGAGTTGTAATTTATTTTTTAACCTCAATCACTCAGTGTCATTTCGGCAGTTCACTGTTGGTAAATATCTCTCCTCAGTTCTGAGACATTTTGCAACAGCAAATCTGAGCAAATCTGTCAGAACTGAGCTGTCAGGGCTAATCGCCGTGGTTAGCTTTGGTCATACTCCCATCTTGGGTAGCTGGAATGTAAGAGTTCAATTGACTCACATAATCATCAAGCCTAATGCACCTGAATTTATTCTGCTGTGACATGATAGGCTGGCTTAAGAACTATTTTTCCTTTCTCTTTCATTCTTTCTTCACACATTTTCACCCATACCCTATATGCTATTTAGGACAAATCTGTATTTACTTAGTTGCTATCTCACCAGGAAGATTTAAGGGGGAAAGAGAAAGGTAAAGAAAAAAAAGACAAATTTTGCTTCTAAACCCACATCTTGTGCTCACATCTCTTTCTTTTAACAGACAGCTTTTCCCAACCACATTTTCTCTCTAGCTCCTTCTTCAGCTTATTTTTTTTAAAAAGAAGTTAATACTTGCCGTCGCTTTCTCACCTTCTCTTAATCCCTTATCTTGCTGTAACCCTAGTTCCAAATTAATAATTTCATTGAAATATAAAATATGTTCCATATGCCAAATCTAATGGTCACTAGTATGTCCCTTGATTATTTCATCTACTGCATTATTTGATAATGACATTCATCCCATCTGATAGCAAACAAATGTAATGAAACCAACCAACTAAATAAAAACTTTTAAAATCTTGGCTTAGGGTATATCAATCTCAATTGAATTTTTCTACTTCCTTCTCACTGTGGTTGCTTGGTATCCCTAAAGGGATTTCTTGCTGTTATTCCATTTTAAATGTTTACTTTTTCAGAAGGTCCATGATTATTCCTTCATTTTTCTCATTCTATAAAATTCTCTGGTTGATCTACCAACTAGTATGGCTTCAAGTTTCTCAGAGGTGAGCTTTTCTCTAAGCCATCAATATTTACTTCCAGCTTTTATTTTCATGTTCATAATATATGAGTGGTTCAGTGCATAAGTGACCAGTGAATACCACTCAACATTAACTCATTCATACCAAAAGATTATGCACCTGCAGTCCTAGATATGCCCTTTTTACAAATCTGATTCAAGAGGAGTTTATTCCTTTTTGATATTTGTTGTTCTCATAATCCTACCTTCTATTTAGGCCCAATTCCAATGTCTGGCATCCAGGTCCAAATGTGACTGGTCACATAGTAAGTTTTCAAGAAATGTGTGTTGAATGAAACTGAAAAGGATATAAAATAGAATATAACAAGAAGTTGAAGCAAGTGAAAGAATAGCAGTGACAGCAACTTGTCCAGTGTGAATTGGTCGGAGAGACACTCTTGTCTACTTGGTTTGTGTTTGTGCACTCATCTTGGCTGGCAGTGCATAGTTTCATAAACTTGGGGAACGTTCTTAACCTGAGTCTCACTTTCTTCATCCATAATATGAGGGGTTTGGACAACATGATCCCTATTGTCTCTTCTAACACTAAATAGTGTTGTCTTGTCTTTTGGGGGGGAGAGATCTCATTTCAGACTATCCTTGGGATGGTAGCAGCCTGACATTAAGAATCCAATATAAGATGAATGCTCAAATATTTTCCTCTCCTATGCCTCAGTTGAAGGGATGCCACAGAGATGAGCCTGTCAGAAACTGATATTTCCCTGTTGATAAAATGTTTTCATTATTTCACTCTCTGAGTGGTCCCAAAAGGGTTTGGGTGTTTGTTTAGTACAAGCTGCACAGATGCAGCAGCACACAGTGGAAGCAGTATCTGTCTGCCTTCCCATGGAGCAGTTGAGTAAAAAGTAAATGATGTGTCTAAACAGCAAACCAATTCTTTCTAAATATAGGAACTTAATTACCTCTGTCTTCATAATACATGGGGGAGGAAGACTGTCTCTAGGTATTGAAATCCAAGTTAAGGTTTGGAATTAAGAAAGTGTTTCTTAATTTAGCCAACTTTAAATACAGCCACAACTTTATTTTTCCTGCAAAATGCTTGGACTCAAATTGAAAAGACTCTGTTTGCATATATTATTATGTGACAATGGGGTATTTTTAAGCATTACCTCAAATGAGCAACAACATGAAGTGGATGAATATATATGGTGATTGACTCTGAGAATGAACATCCTGCAGGTGCTACCTTGTTTTCTTTTTATTTAAGAATTAACTGAAGGTGTTCAGTTTGCCTATATTCCTGCTAATCTTATTTTACCTACAACACCAACTTGAGGCTATACTAACCTTAGCTCATCTGCACAGCCTTAGAACTGAAGAGAAACAGTTTGAGTGAGTTTGAACATTGCTGTGATTGGTAGCACAACAAATCAACACCCAAGGCATGTAACCCCTCCATTCTCCTTCTCCACTTTCCTGAAATGTTTTCACATGACATCAACTATCAAACAAAAAATCATTTCATCAAATTGTATAATGTTACAATAAATCCAAGAAAAATTTATTGTCACAGATTTCTCACTTTTTTTCATCAAGTTGAGGGGCAAATTTCACATAATATAACACTTAAAATTTCATTGCCTTTTTGTGATAAATTCACACATTTATTGTAAAAACAAGGATCTATAAAGCACAAAGTAAGTTCCCTGTTTAGTCAGTCTTTCCCAGCAGGAAACAGATGACACACTCAAAGTGTTTATGTATGGAAAACAGTTTAACAATGGGAGTCTACTGGAGTGTGAGCAAGGTTAAGAGAAACCAAAAAGGGACAACTAGGAAACAGAGCCTAACATCAGTGGGAAATCATTCCCATCCTTCTCCTGGGATGGGCACAGAGGGAAGAGTGTTACTGACATTTGACTAGAATTATAGCCATGTAAGAGTTCCATCCAGCAGGAAGTGGATTTATATAGAGAGCTAAAATAAACAGCTGGGATAGGAGGGGCCCAGAGAATAAATCACCAACTTCCGTTTCTCTATTGTTCATCTCCTGGTTTGCCTCTTATTGGCTGAATCCAGTGGACAAGAGAAAACAGGAGATTTTGAGAGATGGAGTCCATAACAAAAGACATTCAGGGACCAGTTTGTGCAGAAAAAAGTGGAGAATGGCTGAAGAGGAAATGGAGAATTACCAGCACACCTGTAATCCATCACCTAGATATATCTGTTGTTAAGTTGCCGACATGAATCTTTCAAAATTTATCTTCAATAATGATTATAGTAGTTGTATTTTCCATGTCTGAGAATGCTGTCAAACTATGAATTTGTGTGTATGTATCAGTCTTTCAAAAGGAAGATAAAATCTGTTGGAAGAATCAGAAGAATCTTCTCATCTGTTTGTAAATGAAAATAGCGTTGCTTTTCACAAATGGTCTCATTGGAGTATCACACTCTACATGTTGAAAACTTAGTGAGGTACATTGTATCGATCAAGGAAAAAATGGTTCTGGTATCTATGTACCTGAATTCAATTTATTTGGCTTTCTTAAGAATGATTTAGTAAAATATGATTCATGTGTAGCATCCAGTATGTTTCTGAATATTCTTAACTATTGACTTAGATGGTGAGAAAGCAGCTTATGTTGTTTAAAAGTAGAGAATATAGGGTTATTTTCTATCTAACTATAGTGTTCATGGAGATAATTGCATTCTACTTATTTCTGATGGTCAAGTGCTACTAAACTGTCTCTAGATTTGAGGGGTATACTACTACATTTCTGTCAAAGGGCCCAATCCTTGAGATGAACAGTTTTTCATATGCCTGTTGGCCCTCTGCATGTCTTCTTGAGAAAAGTGTCTGTCAAGCTTTCTGGCCATTTTTTATTGGGTTGTTTTCTTTTTGTTGAGTTGTATGAGTTCTTTGTAGATCTTCAGTATCAGTGCCTTGTCAGATATATGTGCAAACATATTCTCCCATTTAGTATGTCATCTCCTCATTTTGCTTGTTGTCTCTTTTGCTGTATGGAAGCTTTTAGTTTGATGTAGTACCAATTGTTTATAGTCTCCATTGTTTTCCTCACTTCTGGAGTGAATCTGTAAAGATGTTTCAGCAGTTTATGTCAGAGTGTTTTGTCTATGTTTTCTTCTATGTATGCTATATTTTCAGGTCTTTCATCTAAGTCTTTTTTCCATTTTGAGTTGATTTTCATGTATGGTGTGATATAGTGCTCTAGTTTCATTCCTTTGCATATGGCAGTCCAAGATTCCCAGCACCAATAATTGAAGAGGCTCTCCTGTTTCAGTGTATATACTTCACTTCTTTGCTGTAGAGAATAGCTGTCCTTAAAGGTGTGGTTTTATTTCTGGACTCTTAGTTCTATGTCATTGTTCTGTGTGTCTGTATTTGTTCCAGTACAATATTGGTTTAATTATTATAGCATTATACTATAGCTTAAAATGTGGAAGAGCCATCCCTCAATAAAAAAATTGTAACTTCTCTTTCCTTTTATGAATAAATTCATGCCATTATGAAATCTATAAACTTTTTTATTCATCATAGAACTTTCATATCCTAAACCTAATAACACTGGTCAACAGTAAGATTGTTACTGACTTAAAAAGGCTCTAATCTGTAGTATCTTGGTGTGCTGAAGATGAATATAACCCTGAAAGTTTTTTATTAGCTCTCGTTTTGAAGACATTTCATATAATTCATTTTATATGTTTCACTGTATGCATGTATCCAGTAGGACTGCAACAACATCCTAAATCAGCCTAGAATGATATGATATTGCATTGCATTGCATAACACCATCATGCACACATCATCCAGAGTTGATTGCATCATTTTCTGATGCAATGCAATACTACTGCCAGGCGGCTGCTGAAGTAAGCTGACGTCAGCAGTGCACTATAGAAGGCCCTGATGGAAAGGTTGAACATTGAAAATATTTCAGATTTTATGTGAGACAGTTTAAGCTACTGTTCCATAGAACTGTTATTATTTTATCCATTTAGGCACAAGACAGAACACTAATGCCTTGAAAATGTATCAATAGCTTGGACAATTTCTCCTCTATTTGTGGGGAAGTGACATTTGCCAACCAGAAGAAAAGTATCACTTCTCCCGTGAAGAAGGCTTATCATCTTTACTTTGGATGCAAGGTTGGTGATCAAGAAAAACCTTGATCTCCACATATATGCTGTACTACGTGTACCCAAGCATAGTCTACCCAAACATTGCGTCTGCATT
This sequence comes from Scalopus aquaticus, assembly GCA_004024925.1. NCBI lineage: Eukaryota > Metazoa > Chordata > Mammalia > Eulipotyphla > Talpidae > Scalopus > Scalopus aquaticus. The sequence continues at coordinate 3,997 of PVIJ01020112.1, read as the reverse complement.
GAGACCAGTTCCACATGGTGAGGGACTCCCTATTCCAGAACCTCCAGCACAATATTCTCTTGATTCATCTGATGAGGACAAGGGTGAGCCCACCTGTTCTTCTCCTGTTCCATCAGCATGCAGTGATCCAGATTTTCACTGTGGTGCATCATCACCCCCACACAGACTAACACAGGAAGAACTAATGACCTGGTTTGTGATTTGGACTTATCCAAGAACAAGGCAGAATTGCTAGGATCAAGACTCCAACCATGGAATCTTCTAGAAGAAGATGTCACAATTACTTTATATCAAAAGCACCACCAGCAGTTGGAACCTTTCTTTAGAAAAGAAAGTACTCTGGCATTCTGTTCTGATATTGAGAGCCTCATGAATGCCTTAGAAATCACTCATGACCCACAATAATGGAGACTATTTCTAGACTCTTCAAAACTGAGTCTTAAGGCTGTGCTTTTGCACAATGGAAACCGTCTTCCATATATTCTATTCCTGAGCAGCTGTACAAGAGACAAGCGAAGAAATCTAAGAAGTAGTCTATGACTTGTTTTTTTAAAGGTATTAACCATAGGTCTGTTACTATTGGTATGCATTTCATGATGTAAACATCCATTTATTGCAGATTACAAAAAAAAAAAACTAGAGCCAAAATTAGAATTTGACTGTCATATTCGCGTTGAGTACATACAAATTGATAGTAAATGACTAATTTTATTTCAATAACATGACTTTTGTAAAAATTTCTTGACCAGTGTAATTTAACAATCACATATCTGTTATCGTGTTAATGGTTTATTTAAACAGAACTTTTTGACACTCATCAAGTCAACTGAAAATTATCAATGTGAATGTATAATCTTTAAATGTTTCCAAGTGCATTAGCAGTTGAAAGTTTTTTTTGTTAAAAAGAACAAAAATACATACAATCATGAAGGTACTATTAAAAAATCAATCATTTCATGATTCAAGTAAAGTACAAAAAAAAAAAATTAAGGAATACTTTTATAAAGCCACCCAGATCTAGCATTCAGCAAGAAAACAACTACAAAAATTGAATATATTGACTTCTATAAAAGTTTTGAATGGATGAAAGAATTGTTAATGTGTGAATGAGAGCTATCCACAGACCCTAAGCTACCAAGGGTTGCATGTTCTGAAAGGGATTCTGTCCTCCAAGTACACAAAGGCAAGGAAGCATGCTTTTGGTGTGATAGGACTTTTAATAGAATTAGTGTGCCTCTAGAATGAGAAGAAAGGATATTCTTAATAAAACTCCATAAATTATCCATTGTCCCATGGGCAAATGTATAACCAAACAAGCTTGGCCTGAAACAGGGTTTCTGAGGCATGAAAACTTGCCACAAAACTAAGGAAATTTCCGGTGTGGAACTACAAGAAAAGTGTTAGGCAGGTGCCAAAGAGCTTGGACAAAAGGGGAAATGAAAAAATTCCAAATCAAGGAACAAATCAAGATAATGGCTGCCATTGTCTCTGCCAAGGACAACCTGCCCACATGTCCCACACCCACACGTCTCTCCAAGTGTTATACATGCCCACCTGGTTACTCAGTTCTGTCTCTAGTACCCAGTAGTTCACTCACTTAGGAACTTGTTCATGACATACTGGGACTTACAGGCCAAGGCTGCTATAAATAAGTGGGGGTGAAGAAAATGACTCTTGTTCACTGCACTGTGAAGCTCCTCCACCTTTTATGGAGATGTGTTCTATAGCATAATCACTATACAAAGGAGTCAGAGCTGGTCTTATCAAGTCACCACTAGTGCCTTTTTGTAAATTTAATGAAAAATCAGTTTCCTTCCTAGTCTGATTTTCCTCCAGTAATACATTGCTTGGCAGTTAATCTGTTTGAATTTAACAAAGGTTCCCCATATTACAGACTGACATAGCACCATGCTGAGGAGTATACTTGGCAAGTAGACTATAGTAACAAATCGAGTTCCCATTTGCTCCTGATTTTGCAGCAAACACCTCAAAAACTGTATGCGGTAGCCTTGGAACCTTTAATGGCTGTTGAAGGTAGTCATTCAGATTGTGTGTTTGGAGAGATCATTAGGGATTACAAACCATTTTGTTATATGGCCTTTATTTTTCAAATCAAAATCAATATCACTCTACTAATATTCACATTAATACATTTTTTTGTTATCAAGTCCTGGTTTTAATATCTTCCTACCTATTACCACTTTAATTCTAATTGCCATTCCAATTGGTGAAATAAATGAGGTTTATAAACAGCAAATGTTAACTACAGGGACGAAAGTTCTGGTGCAGGAAATAATGCCTGTAACAAACAAAGTAACCACTCAGGAATATGTGGGATAGAACAATTTAGCACATGGCAACTGTAGAATGTCTTAGCACAATGAAAGGGAAACCTAAATATCAGCATAAGGAGCTGGACTGAGGTAACTGTAGTAGAGGAACTAGAAAGTAATATCCGTTCCTTAACTCCTTGAAACCAAATCCCTCATTTGTTTGAAATGATTCAAATGATATAGCATGAATCTAGGATATGTTGGAACATGTGGAGAAAAGGCATAATTGGATTACATAAAGATGCAACTCAGGAAAAAGAAGCATTTCCTTTCTAATTTAGCACTGTGTCACTTTTCCCTAAGTATTTCCAATCAAATCATAGTTTCTATATAATAGCCTTGTTCTCAGTCACTATTTGAGCTACATTTTCTCAGCATTTTTTCTGATTAAAAATTTTCAACACAACAAACACGCATTTACACATTGGTAATCAGGTAATAAGATATAGATAATTTGGCTTGGAGGTTATAGGGTCTATTTTTAAACTTTATAATTTACGTGTGCATTAAAATTATGGTGCAATGAAATAAAAGTGAATTAAGTAAATGAATAAGTAACTGAGCCTACTAAAGTGTATGCTCAATCAAATTATAAGGGTGTTAAAATAAATCAGTCTATCATATCTAAGAGACACAGTTCACATTCGCAGATTACTCCCAAGTCTCACTCATAGTGTCCCTAGAGTCAGGACTGAAATGGGTCTATCTTCTACTTGTTGTATTTTTTTTTTTTTGGCAAAGAAGTCAGCAATATATTTAATTGAACCCAACATATCCAAAATATTACACCAAAAATATGTAGCTCAACATTGTACAGCACAGCTTTAGACAGTCCAGTTGGGCAATATTAAGTCAGAGAGGTTATTGTCCAAGGTCTCAATTTGTAAGGGTCAGTGCCTAGGGTCTTATTTGGATACACTAATGACTTAATAAGTGAAAGTGTATTTGTTTCAAAAACTTCTTTGTCAGACAGCTGATGGTCTAGAGACATAATATCCAATATAGTAGCCACTAGTTGCATGGGACTACTTAAATTAAAATTAATTAAATGAAATAAAGTTAAAAACTTATTTCTTCAATAACACTAGCTAATTTTCATTAGCTCCATGACCCCAAGTGGCTAGTGACTAGCTACTGCTAGTGCAAGAATAGAATTTTCACTGTTTCCTTAAACATTTTCTTCAAATCATTCAATACAGAGGTATAACTTTTTTCTTTAATGACTATCTCAGTTGACATCCCTTCCTCAATCTTTCTTTTTTATATATATAATATATATTTTTATTGTTATTTATGTCTTTTACATTTTGTATTCCCCTTGGGCAACCCACCACCAATTCACCCGTGATCCATCTCCATGGTCCCTTGTGTTCTTTTCTATTCCATTTTGTGCCCTTTTCCTTCCCTCCCTCCGCCTCCCTCCTCCCCCACCCCCACTGATTGTCTCTCTCCCACCCAGCCTCCCTATACTCCTGTTATAAGTGAAACCATTCGATATTTTTCTCTTTCTTTCTGGCTTATTTCACTGAGTATGATCCCCTCTAATTCCATCCATGTCGCTGCAAATTGCATGTGTTTATCTTCTTTCCATGCTGAATAGTATTCCATTGTGTATATGTACCACATCTTCTTGATCCAATCATCTATTTTTGGACATCTGGGTT
>PVIJ01020111.1:0-21750 GCA_004024925.1 Scalopus aquaticus | reverse complement strand
AGATGTGGTACATATACACAATGGAATACTATTCAGCATGGAAAGAAGATAAACACATGCAATTTGCAGCGACATGGATGGAATTAGAGGGAATCATACTCAGTGAAATAAGCCAGAAAGAAAGAGAAAAATATCGAATGGTTTCACTTATAACAGGACTATAGGGAGGCCGGGTGGGAGAGAGACACTCAGCGGTGTGGGTGGGGGTTGGGGAGGGGAGGATAAGGGCACAAAATGGAAGAGAGGAGAATACAGGGGACCATGGAGATGGATCACGGGTGAATTGGTGGTGGGCTGCCCAGGGGGAATATAAAATGTAAGACATAAATAACAATAAAAAAAAAAGAAGGAATTCATGAAGTGACAGAAAAGCTGTTGATAGCACCAAACAAAGAAACCTGAAGAGAACTGATTTAGATAACAGGCAATTAGAAATCCAAGTAGAGATAGTTGATGTAACAGGCCTACCAGCTCAGAAAAGTAGTGAGTACCTAACATTATTTCTGAGGAAAGAGTTCAGACTTACCATAATCAGCCTTCTTGTGTGGAGAGTGCAGCATTCAGATGGAGTGGGAATGGAGCTCAGATTCCATGGGAGGCCTCCCCTGCATCTCCTGAGAACAAACCTTTCCTCTGACATTCTGTGATCAAGTTGAGTATATCTCTGCACCCAAAGGCTCATCAACACCTGAAAAACTAATTAGGAGAGAAAGTCCAATGGACCTTGGTGGAGGATTGTTGGGGCACTGGTGGTGGGAATGATGTGAAGATATGCATTTTTGGAGGTTTGAAATAAAACCCCTAAAGACATAATGATGTAAACCAACTTTACCTCAATAAACATAATTTTTAAAACACACACATACACACACAAAAAGTTAAAACATCTCTCTTAAAGCCAAGTAAGGCAGAGTTAAAATTACACAGAAAGATAAAGATTTAATTTTATATAAGAAGGTACTTGGTTTTAATCTCATGCATTTTGTTGTCATCTTCTTAAACTTGTCCATCAGAAAACAATTGTTCAGAAAGCAAATTATGCCTATATCTAAGGAATATTTTATAGGATTGTTTTAGCTACCCATACATATTAACATTTTAGAATTGGCTTACTCAGCCACAAACTGAGGCATTGCTGGTAGGTCCCAAAGTATAAAACAACGACAGGAGGAAATAAGTAGTCTTCAAAGTCTACTCAAAGGTAAGCCAACCTGAGAAGTGATAGCAAACATCCCACGTACTGAAAGACTTACATCGAGGATTTGACTTCAAGGATGACAGAATATTTTAATCATTTATGTTCTTTAATAAACCATTTTAGATATAATGAAAACATCAGAAAATCTAAAAACCATTGCTTACAGTCTGACTTAGGGGATGAAGTTTTGAATGTTATACATATATTTCCTTGGACTAATATTTAACATTCTTTTAAAACCGAGTTTCTCTCACTTTCATCCCACATCAAGTAGGTAATAGGAATATTGCCGAACATCCAGAAGAAGTTGACCCACAAGGTTATTTGAATAACTGGAGGTTAATGTATTGTGTCCTTATTTTCAAAGTGAGTATTATAAATTCTTTTCTAAATGTTTTCTTAAAATGATTTTACCACTTCAGATACCATTTGACTACTGATAATTTGAGGGCTACATGAAAAAAAAAGTATCTTCTATAATTTGGGAGGGAGGAAGCAGCAAGAGGTTGCGAACAAGGGCTATGTTCATTTTGTTGCATTTAGAAGAATGTAGCAGCGCCTATAACAAGTAAACAGTGGACGGCCTTTGTTCTCCTGGATTTAGATTAACCTTTACAAGCAATGCAGAATTAGATTATGAAAATAAATTGAAAATGGCATCTCCTTAGACTCACTTTGTACTCTGCATTTTCTTAAGCTTTTATGTGACTGTCAAATATTAGTTCAGGGCTCCATGTGTATTTGTAGCATTTTATCTTCTTTTCTGAAAAGATAAACGCCAGTCTTCAGAGAATGCGTCTGACTATTGGATACAGAAAACAACTCTTTCCTCAATGGTTAATGTTTCAAATAGGAGCACAGATACCAGATGGTAAAAGGGGGGGAAAAAGAATGCAAGTTGTTTCATTGTTCAATGATAAGGATTTTTCTATCTGCTGGTTCAATACTAACTTGGTTTACATTCACTTAGAGCCAATACAATTAAAACTCTATTTGAAGTGAAATGTTTCAGAAAAATAAAACTAGAAACCTGAGAAACCCTTCTATGGGATACACATCTCTCTCATAGCTAGGTTTAATATGTGTGCAAATATGAGTGCATGCTAAAACAAAGATATTAAACACAATTTTGCAAAGTTCTAAAGCCATATACATTTAAATAACTTTAATAGGCTACATGGGATTGAAATGTAAGTGGACATCAGCTATAATTTGGAGTCATGATGAAATAAAATGTATATAAAATAATAATAAACTACATAATCATCACAAAGGCTTTTGGTGAATAAATAATACGCAGCAGCTGACAAGGAAATGAGTTTGAATGGCTAATCTACTGAGACCAATGAGAGGTGATGAGGAGAAACAGCATAGCAATCACTAAGAACATCTTAGAGTACAGCAAGGTCTTACACATTGAAATAGATGCAAATAAGAAAGGAATCTCCAGAAACTACTGGAATTTATAAGGATAAGCCTCAAGTAACAATCATGAGCAAGAATGTTCTGGGATCCCTCCTAGCAAGAGGATTCCCCTCCCCAAAATACTCCAGTAGAAAAAGGACCTATTCAAAAAATAGCATTCATATACAAAGAAGCAATTTTCCAGAGAAATCTTCCTTTTTGTCCTAGAAACATAGATAAACTGGACATCTTTTTATTTCATAGAATCTCCTCAAGGATAAGGGTCATTATTTCAGTTTTCCTGCTGCCTAGTACTTAGCATATGACAGATATCCTACAAATACTGTATAATTCTAACAGAATTTATCCAAGAAATTGAAATTGCTCTTGTTACTGTGCATTCGTTATCCTTTTTCATGAACTGCTTATAAGTCAAACCTAAATTTTCTCTTTAATAAATGATGGCATATATAATGAATGAAAAAGAATAGTTCCTCCAAGTACATTCTTTGCTCCTCAACTAAGATACTGACCTCTGAAGCAATAGGCACCAAAAAAAGGTCGGGGAGGACACCTAAGAGGTTGGCAAGGTGCTTCATTGAAGTCCAGGAAGAAAATACTAGAATATCTATTTCTATTTATATTTTATCTTATTCTTTGAAAGCACCTGAATTCCATATATAATGTACAATACATACTATATTTACTAATATATGCATATAATTTATAAATATCATTTTTTTATTTACCACAAAATAAAAATGAAGGAATATTTATGTATTTATAGAGATAATATATTGACATTTTTAATATCTACTTTAATTGCTTTTGAAATACTAAACTATAATCTGTTTTAAGGTATTACTTACACACAAAGCATTCAATCAATAAATGTTATGGGCTAAATGGATGAGTGAAAAATGAATGAATGAATGAACATTCTGCCACATCCGGAAAATACTGTAATAACTTAAGCTATCAATAACTTTGCATTTTCTGAGTGTTTTCTATTAGTTCTTGAGTTCCACATAGAAAAAGAGATCCAGGCTTTATTACTATTTTGTAAATGTTACATACTATGTAGTATACTCTTTCAGACTCACAGCACAGATTAATATGCTAAAGTCCTGGAAAATCCTGTAAAGTAGAAACCCCTTTAACTTTGTCTTTCCAGCATTTCCTAGTTATATAATTTTCAACACAAAATTTCTCCATTCATACTATCCATCAACCACTCATAGGAAATAGTGTTCCTCAGAACATGTTGAAATCCTATTTTAATGAGATTCAACCTAAAACTGGAGGCTCAGTTGAATATGGAGTCATTCTTATCTGTTGTATATAAAGTTAAAGAACAGTGAAGTCAGGTACATGCACATCTGTAGTATGTGATATCATCAGTAATGACTTAGAATATAGCTATGGCAAGAATGCTCATTAGACTTCCTACTGGCATCATAAGTATGAACCTCATCATCGTACTGAGATGAGTATTTTTCCTATCATATATTTAGATAAATTAAGTCTACAAAATCCACTTGAAGGGAGGAATTAACAGTTTTTATAAAATGAGGAGAGGAAAAGATCTACATTAAAAATTTCGCATTATATATCAGATTTCATGCTAGAAAGGTTAACAATTTAAAATTTAAAATTCTGAACAACTGTATTAGCTAGATATTTTCCCCTTTTACCAGTAAGAAAGCTGAGAGTCAGAGAGACACAGCACTAACTGACTGGCCCCAAGGTGACCAACAAGTTCCCATCCAAATCAGGACATTTGGGGACGAGATTTTAGCCTACTGTGCTCTTTTCCAATACAGCTTTGAGAGAGATGGTTTGAACCCAAATCTCTCCATTTTGTTGCAAATTTCCATTACACCTTATTACTTGAGATAAAAATAGTGTTTAAATGAGGGGAGTTGGGTATTCTTTCACAACATATACATATACCAAATCATCAGGTTGTACACTTTAATATCTTACAATTTTATCTATCAGTTATACTGAAATAAAGCTGGATGAGGAAAGACTAGAGTTTAAAGACTGTTAGAAAAACCATCCATCAACAAGAGAGATCTTAATAGTATTGAGTTAAAACTATTTTTAACTGCATTAATACCAAAAAAAAAAGATGATCAAGACTTCAAAAAATAACTGAATCCACCAATTCAGGCCTACCTTTAAACCCACTAACATGATACTAGGTATACCTCAATAACAGTGTAAAATGAGACTGCTGATAGTAATCCTTTATACCAGTTCTAATATCACAATATTTTTAAAATACATGGCTGCATTCTTATTTTACCATATATAAGAAAGACATCAAAAAACTGATAAATACCTTGAAAATAGAAACTGAAATGTCTTAAAAGGGTGTAATACAGAAATAATGAGAAAAAAAGTAAATGGCATAGAATTATTTAAAGAAGAAAGTCCAAGAGAAACTTTTAAAATGCCTTCAAGTGAATAAAAAGCTGCTCACAAAAAGCCTTCATCTCCAAGGGACTAAAATAGAAGAGGTGAGATTTAATTAAAACTATGAGATGTAACAGGTGGCAAAGATTATGAAATGCCTCCAGTTACAAGGTACACCCCCTTTTTACCTGAAAGAAACAGCCATCTGCAAAACCTCACTTGCTTGTTGTTGAAGACAAAGTAAGCAACAGTCTGATATCATCCAAGTCCTATTCTTCCTTGCTTAGATGTTCCTGATACTAATGTTTATGTCTGATATAAATCATCATCATTCAACATTCCGAGTGACAATGGTGTAAATTTCAAACTCCTTAATGTCATGAAAATGTTTACTTAACTCTCTACTTATTCTTTCAGTGTACTGACTTACCACTCCCTCAACACATCCTGTGCTACTATCATAATGCTCAGAAACCACAGGCTCACTCCAAAACCACAATGTCCTAACAGCTTCTGCCTTTAGACATGTCATTTCCTCTAAGCAGAATGTACTTCCTTCCTCCCAACCATTCATCCTCCCATCCTGCCAATCCAGCCATCCTTTAATCCATTTTACAAACCATTCTCATTCTTCAAAATATAACTCAAATGCCTTTTCTCTACCTCAACCACTGATAAAAATCCTTTTTGTCTGCATCCAAACCAACTGATAAATTTAGTTTCTTCTTTCTATGTTTTCAAAGTACATTTTCCCATATTCATTATGACACATATCACATTAATCTTCACACCCTTTACTTGCCCACCACCTTGAGAAGACTATGAACTCTCTGTTGGCAACAGGGTAGGAGAGGAGGGTCTGGGACAGGACAGAGTTTGATCTCATTCTTTTTGCTTCTCAGTTACCTAGCACACAGGAGGTTCTAAATTTCTTTGTTGAACCAATGAAGCCAATGTTATGAACAAAGAAATATTAACATTCAAATCATTGCTGTACAATCTGTATCTCAGAACTTTTAACAGCTTTTAAATTCAATTGATAGAGAGTTGTCCTCTGAATATCTCCTGAAAGTATTTTTACCTTCAAATGATAGAATCAATAATACATGTTTAAAGGCTCTGGAGTAAACATGTGTGTCTGATCTACTCTATCAAAACCACCAAAATATCTAGGACTCCAGGGGTAAAAATAGTGAAGAGCATATCTATATAAAAGGATGGTTAGAATGTGTAAATTTTCTCATCAAATCACTTTCAGAGAACCTTCTGGGAGGCACACAGTCATCCAGATCCCCCTTCAGCTTTATTTGTGTATGAATAAGGACAGCAGGGTTTTCCATGAGGAGAAACAGTACATAAGAATATTTTATTATTAATACAAACATAAAGCAATATCAGACATCTTAAATACAACCGGTCTCTTGTTATTTGTACGATGTTTGCTCTTTGATGTAAAGTTAATTTATTTCTCTACATTTGCAACATTTTGTTAAAGCATTTACATATTGAAGAAAATGAATAAATATGTCAAGTGCAAGAATGCATATTTTAAATAGATATACCTGCATAAGACAATATACTTTCAAAATATTTCCTGTTAATTTAAACATTTTTTACTTCTAATTGGATTCATTTTAGATTAAATTATTCTTAATTGTATACTTCAAAAAGCAAGGAAGAATTACATATTTATGCATGTTAATGCATTTGACTTCTTTTGACTCAATGTAAATTGTCTTTTTTAAAAACTAAGAACAGCTAGACAGCATTAGTTAAAAGCAACCACATTTTGTTCTATGCAGCAAAAACTGGCATGAATTTCTTGTAAATCAGAAGCTAGAACTCAGTTCCCTAATATTAGTCTCTTAAATATCTTGACCTTTCCCTTTTTATTGCCCCCTTCATGTCAGCACTTAGACTGGCCTAAATTACTACAGTATTTAAAAACAAACTCTCACGGAAACAGAATTCTGGCTATTTCCCTTGTTCTCTCTTCCCTTTTACACCAACCTCCTTGCTCCCTGTACTTCCAGCAACCTTCTGGAGTATGGTTTTGGCTCCTGCTAGTTCATTGAATTTCTTCCTGTCAAGTCACCAACAACCTGCTCATTACAGAACCTGAAGGTATGTTTCATTATCATTTTCTTACTTCCACAATAACTGACTACACCCTTCTTCTGCAAAAGGAATCTTATTTTCACTGCTAGGATACCATTCTAAGTTGCTCCTCAGTCCTCAGTCACATAAACATGGGCTTCTCATTCTATGCCCAGACCTTAAATGTTCTCTTCTTAGAGGTCTAGACGCTTCTCACTCTATCTCCTGTGATTATTAGAAAATGGCCCCAGTGAATCACTGAATTCACATGCTGACCTCCTCCAATATTGAGCTGGACTTTTGATTTGGTTGCACTAATAGAATTAAGTGGAAATGACACTGTAAGTTCAGAAACTTTAAGCTTCAGAAACTTTATAGCTTCCACTGTCATCCTTTTGTTGTCCTGAGATACCATGTAAGGAATTTGAGGATGTCCTCCCTGAAAATGAAAGGTCATGTTAAAAAAAGGGGGGTCCTGGAAGAAGAAAGACCATGAGAAAAGAGAAAGGGCTAACCGTCCATTTAGGTTCCAATCATCCTAACTCGGGTGCAAGGCTATTCTGGGTCTGCAGTCCCAACAGTACCATCAACTGACTGTAAATGCAGAAATGAGCCCAGCCAAAAATGTGAAACAGAAGCCAACTGCCCAACTAAGCCCCATCCAGATTGTAGAAAAATGAATGAAATTATAATAATTACAGTTATTTTAAAACACTAAATTTTGCAGTGGCACATTGTTTATCAATAGTTAATGGATACGCCAACATACACAATCACAGTCCTTCAATGGCTACATCTGCCAATGGCATCCGTTTGAATGCCAGCTCTGCAATTTCATAGCTATGTGACCTTGGACACATTATTTACCCTTTCTCTGTCTCAATTTCCTTACTTATAAGATTTTAGCTATCTCATAAGGTAGCTGTGAGAATTAATTAGCTGTGTTAATATCCTTAAAGTACTTAAGTCAATATAAATAGTAAGCAGTTTCTTATTATTAAACATATAAAGAGTTCTTTCAAGTCAATAAGTAAAAGATAACCTAGAATGGATCAAAGACAGAAGTAGGCAAATCACAAATGAAGAAATACAAATAAGCAATAAATAATGAAGATATACTACTTCAACAGTAAACAGAGAAATGCAAATTAAAACCAGGCACCATTTTTTTTGCCTACTGGGTAGCAATGTAAAACTTTGATAACATTTAGTGCTGATAAAAACCTAGAGAAACTAGCAGTCTCATTTATTATTGGTGGAAAATGTGCATTTTTATATTTGGAAAATTAAAATAGCAAAACTAAATTTCTAATATGTCTACTCCCTATTTTCATTCCTGGAATTCTGACAAGAGAAAAAAAGCAGGAAAATCAGCAATGTCTAATATTCTCAAAGTCTTACCCAAAAATATGAATCTAAAAGGTATATAATAAAAATCTCTGTAAACTATTAGAATAGTCATATAAAGGAAAATGGTTACCTAAATCATGATATAGAAATATTAGACACAAAGCACTGAATGAAAGAATGATGTGGATTATTACGCATTAACTTAGAAATAAGCCTAAAACATACTACTAAGCAAGAACAGCAGAGCCTCATTTTTATTTTATTTATATATATATATTTCATATGTGATATATGTATTTATTTGTTTATCATATATTAGATATGTGATATATCTAATATACACGGGATACATATTTATGGTGAGATATATATGCCACTATATATATACATAAACATATAAATAAGTTTCCAAAATACATTTAATTATGAAAATAATTCTTACATACAAAGTATAGAGTCCATTTAAAAGTTCAGCACTGATTTTAATCAACCAATGTGAGTTAAATCCCTTTCTGCTCACTACATCTATTAGTAAAGGGTTACCTATCACCATGACATAGAAATGGGGAATGTACACTGCCATAAATGGAAATGTAGTTAGACTTCTCTAAGAGGAAAAGTAAAATTTAACTTTCTGAATATTTGTAGCAGACCTTGGCATATTAAATGCCTCCTAGAATAGAGGAAGAAAGATATAGTAGTGGACGGAGGAACCAAGCACAGCAGCATTTTCCTACAGGAGGAGAAGTTTGGGGGCAAGGGACACCTCAAGAATAAGAGGGCTGGGACCTGATCAGAATCTGAGAATCAGAAAACAGAGGCTATCAAAAAGCATATCCAGTATTTCTTTATTTCACTGATTCTAATTATATTTTCTTTCATTTTAATACCTCTATAATGGTGATGAGTATTTGATTCAATGGTATGTTATACTGACTGCCCCAACGACAGTTTTGATGTGATTATCACTGCCTTGATTATAAATATTCACACCATTATCATTTCCATTGAGTTTGGAGCATTTGGGGTGTCACAACTATTGAGTTTAATTGTCATTTAACATGTCTTCTATAGGATTATACTATGATTTGGCACTGAAGCAGAAGTCATTATATAAACAATATACAGAAATAGAGCAGTGGGGAATAAATTGGATTTTAGTGAAGCAAATATTCATCATACCAGGACAGGAATGACTGCAGTCTTTTTTTCTTTTTCAAAAGAATAGCCACATGTTTTACAGAACCTAAGAAAAGAAACTATACTGAAGAAGATAAAGCTGTATTAGTTTTTCTTCATTAAAATGCATATAAAACAAATTAGCTGTCACACACCAAGCCAAGTAACGAAAAACAAATGATGAAAGACACAGAATGCCTAATGTGACTGACTCATGCGTCATGAAGAACTATACTTAAAATTTTTATGTCATAGTTCAGTTGATAGAATCTTTTTTCTTAGTAGATCATATGGGTACTTTAATAGAGTGTCTTTTGAAGAGTGGAATCATAGACCTAAAGATTGGTAAAATATATTTTTCAATACCAAAAATTAAAGAGAGTATTGACTTCCTGATGGGAAAGAAGGAAGGGAAGGAGGAGAGATAGTGGGAGTGAGGGAGGAAACAGGCAAAGAACGATGCTCTAGAATGATAAAAAGAGTATTATTTTGTAAGTTAGCTGGGAAATAAAGATGGGCACTGGGGTATCATACTCTTTTAGGTTTAAAAAAAAAATTGAGAACTACTGGTTTAGGATGACCTGCAGGCCAACTGTGGCTCTTTCATTTATTTGCATTTACTCCTGGGCACAACTGTGAATCTCTCTCACCCTTCTTCTCCTCCTCTACAAAACAGGCACAATAATACCTGCATCAAAATCAATTCTCGGCCTTTGGCTAACATCATGTGTAATAATAACTGTATCAAAGACTTGCTCATAATATCATACACAGTAAAGCCTTCATCTAGTGGTCTATGGATACATACATAGACTCCTGACACCTACTTTTTTTTAATGAGATATCACTTTTATTGTACTATTTCATGAAATCTCTAAGAACATAAAGAACATGTTGAACATCTAAGAACATGTTGATGTTTTAGTCATTTATCACTGAAAATTAGATGTGTGCCCCAAGGGTTCTCTTCTTAATTTAGTACTTTTGTAAAATGACAAATATAAAGATATATATGATAAATAATTTAATGAAAAGAATAGAAAAAAGGCAAAACAGCATTGAGAAAACAAGTTGCTGAAAGTCACTTAAGGCTGGCATTGTTAACTGAAGTACAATCATTTTTTTTTTTGAAGCACTGGTCTTTATGATAGAAAAATTTGAGTTGAGATTCACCTCTTCCTGATTATTTCAGACACTGTGGATAGGCCCCTTGAGCTTTCTGAACCATTACTCATACCATTATAATAGGAATGAATAATATGAAACATATGTACCTGAAGATAATATTGTAAGGTTATAATCAGATACTACGTGGGAAAAAGTATTTTGTAAAGTGCAAAGATACATACACATCTTAATGATCTACTTATATGTCTTTTAATAATAAGTAGGTAATGATTTAATACTTTAAAGGATTTTAACCATTAGAAGCTCAGGGTGGGTGCATTTATAAGACCTCTTTTCAAAATGCCATGTGAACCTGAGATGATGTGAGGTATTAAACAATTGAACAAGTGGTAGGAGCATTAGAAATATGTAAAGGTACAGATATTAAGAGTTACAGAATAAATTTGATAGCTCATGTTTTTAAATATCTAGGAATTTTTCAAGCCAGTTTTTAAATCATTGGTAGCTTGATACTGGTCATGATAGAAGTATCCATACCATGGAAACTGAAAAATGGCATAAATCAGGACTTTGCAGAATTTAAGAAGGAGAGATACTTTATAAGCATATAATTACCCTCATCTCGCCACATGCTCAAATTGATCCATATTATATATCCCAAATCAAGTGGAATTCATGAGGTCTTCATTGGCTGCCCAACATTAATCTCTGACAGTCTGTGTAAACGTACTTTTCCTTGAAGTCCCAGTGCTTGTAGAAAATATTCCCTCAAAAGGATGGCAAGAGAACTGAGAAACAGAGTTTTTTTTTTCATCTGGCTTAGTTTGGGTGTGTGACATGTCATTCAGTAGGATGTGTGTGTATTATAAGTGTCCAAAAATTTGGAAAGGGATTGATAGTATGGAATTCCTTAAACATGCTCTAGAAACCCC
Source organism: Scalopus aquaticus (assembly GCA_004024925.1). NCBI lineage: Eukaryota > Metazoa > Chordata > Mammalia > Eulipotyphla > Talpidae > Scalopus > Scalopus aquaticus. The sequence continues at coordinate 10,041 of PVIJ01020111.1, read as the reverse complement.
AGCATTAAGTTATAACAACTTTACCATATCTTTCCCAAGCCAGAAGAGGGTTGTTCAAGGAAGATAATATAATTCTATATAATATCTGATTTTTCAAAAGTACATCTAAGATTACTGGCATTCAAATACACATAGAAAATAAACTTAACAAAATATAAATAGAAAACTCAGACAAAAAAGAAAAGTTATTTGTAACAACTAGAATATAAAAATGTTACATATAAACATTATTTTTGTCCTGAGATTCCTCGCAGAGTAAAACAAACGGAAATGCAGAGTTACAGTATTGGAAATGTGAATTTCTCATTACAGAAAGAGAAAGCATTCATGGAAAGACATAGCAGTATTCTTTGTTAACTTCCTGAAGATTTATATATAAGATATTAAGTGATACAATGGGCAATATCTTCAGTAATATTTTTACAAACAAGCCCAAAATAAGCTATTTCTTATATAGGGTCTCAGTCACAAATGAGGGTATAACATCAAAACAAAGCTCTTCAAGCTACTGCTATAAGAAGCTAAGATAACTAGTAGTCCAATTGAATACACACCAATGATCTAAAACAAGGAAAATGAAAGCAATGCATATAGAGCAGTGTAATAAATAATAGTAGATAATTGTGTAATCCCTACACAACACATCTCTAAAAATCACTCCTTTCAAGAAGGGCTTTGATAAGAAATAAAGACTCACCATACCAGTAGTGTTGGCTTTCCAGAATTTCTCAAAATCCTACCTGTAAAATTCCCTCTCTGGCAAGGATAATGAATGGATATGTGCCTTACAAGTGGTGATTCTAAACCAGAAAGCCAAAGGTCAAATGCCAGAATGATCTTGGAGTCAGAGAAATTATAGCAAATCCTTGTTCAAAAGAGGATAGGCAAAGTGTGAGACTTAAATCAATACAAAGTGGATCAGTAATACAGAAAGGATGAGGGCAAGTAGAAGAAATGTGTCAGAAATTATGGTAGGAGGCAAGGAGAATATCAGAGAGAGGGAGCTAAAACATGACTACAATTTTGCATGCCAGGGCTGTTGGTGTGAGTGGAAGAGACAGATACATCAAAAGGGATTTGACAGGATGAATAAAATTTACACTTTTTTAAATGAGAAGATAGTGTGGATGCTATCCTTCCTATTAAAAACATTGACTGACTTTACCAGGATTCCCTTTAGAATAAAAGGCCATCCCAGTTCTCTATTACAGCAGACAACACGTATTTGTAAGATGGTTTTGCAAGAATTTTTCTCAAATTTATGGTAAAGCCATGAATTTGAATGAGCATTTGATAAGGTCTCAAAAGTGCCCACCAATATCATGAGAAATATGGGTATTTCTGCTGGTTTGAAAATATTTCCTCATATTTACTATCAATCACCTACTGTGGCCATTGGAATTCTATTTTGCTCCAACAAAACAGCTTGCTCTACACAGAATGCACAACCGTGACACCTGCTAGATGACTTAATGGCAAAAGTGATTCTCAGTGAATGAATGACTTAATTTATTCATTGATATTGCCAAGAAAATTGGTGAATGTCTGACAAAGACAAGGATCTTAACCTAATGAATATAGAGCCATACTTTCCATCAGAAGGTAGAGCCCAGAACCAATTCCCTTTTAAGACCACTCTACTACAGGAGAATAAAATCATGTCATGAGTTTAGGATAGTTCTCCTTCTAGGCCCTATAGCAGAAGAAAAGATTATTGAATGTCCCTTTCAACCATAAAATCCTATAGTTGCATATATCAAAGTTCGTAAGATACCATAGGTAGTGATTAATCAAAAGAAAGATTTTCCTCAAAGCAGAAGTTACAGATATTCAAATAGAAAGAACATAATGAGGACATAATGAGTTAATATGTCATAAGAATGCTATCTCTGAAAATAGGTGGGTATTGTATGGAACTGAGAGTACAGAACAATGATACTTGTGACATGATATAAACAATGAATGTGAGGATAGATTTAATTAAAAGACACCTTCTAATCCTAAAATTCTAAGCTTCTTGCACAACCTTTTGTTCAAAATCCTTACCTTGGTAATGAGCTCTTATTGCTAAGTTTTCTTGGTTGGATTACTGACAGCCTAAAAATTTTCTCTATCTTTGTTCCAAGCATATCCTTCCCACATACATAGACATCCTCATTCCTTTCTTTTGTATCCAACCACTCACAGCTATACTAACCATTTTGCTCACCTGGCTAAGACCTTCTTGCTTCCATCCTGTACTCACATTCTACCATAGCATATCTCAGAAACTGTTCAGGCATTAGTCTAATTTTTACAATGAGGATCAAACCTAAGTAACTCTAAGTGACTCTCTGTTCTTTAGCAAGCAGAAATGAACTCTAAAAAATTAATATATTTGGAGCAGAACTAAGATTCCTTCTCACTCTCAAACTCTATATGTTAAGAGCTAATGCAATAAATACTCTCCTTCACCTGATTTGTGAAACAAATGCAAAAGAGAATAAAAGAGTAAAACAGTTGGGATAGCAAGATATCTCTCATACCGATAAAGTTAGTACTGAAGAATGTTTTTATGTTTGGTATATTGGTAAACTGATAGTCCTACTATTGAATATCAGAATTAAACAATTTTATCCAGGGCCTCCCCTGGTGGCGCAACGGGTTAAGCGCAGCGCTATGGAGCTGTCGGCAGCTGTGGCACGAGTTGGATGCCTAACCAGAGAGATTCCCACATGGTGCACAGACCTCTCCTGCCTTGCCCACTGCTCCCCTCAGCGGTGTATTTCGGTAGATCTGCCTATTCTGCTCCCCACTTTGTCTCTTGTCTCTGGTGAACCCTCTCACTGCACCCAGCTTGTATGCATAAATAAATCTTTTTAAAAAGAAAAAGAAGGGGCCTCCCCGGTGGCGCAGCAGTTGAGCGCTGCACTGTGGAGCTGTCGGCAGCGGCGACGCGAGTTCGACGCCCAGCCAGGGAGAATCCCACATGGTGCGGCAGACCTCTCCTGCCTCGCCCGCTGCTCCCCTCAGCAGTGTATTTCTGATCGGCCTGTTCTGCTCCCCACTCTGTCTCTGGTGAACAATCTCACCGCCCCACGCCTCTGGCCTGTACCCCAGCTTGTATGTATAAATAAAAAATAAATCTTTAAAAAAAAAAGAAAAACAAAATTTAAAGAAAAACAATTAAAAAAAAAAACAATCTTATCCATCTGACCATGGGTAATACTAACTCACACAGGTTTCTCTATGCAATGGTCCACCATGTAGAATTCAGGATATGGACTAGCAGAACAAAATATATGTCCTTATGTGTAGTTGTGCACCAAGAAAAAAAGGCGGGCAAGAAAAAAAGTATGCATGCAAAATTCCACTCCCAAACTCAACAAAAAGCCATTTTTTTCTCCCTCTAAGGAAAAGTACCAGTAATGAGGTAAGAGGCAGGAATAATTCAAAGAAATCCCTCCTCTTGGAAACCAAATGAAATAAAGTGCCCCTTTCATAACATCAAGTATTTTAATTAAATCAAGAGATTGTGTGCAAGGAGTTAGATGACTTATCCCAAGTTAACTGAAAGTGATCATGTAAATACTGGTATAGGTAAGCAGTAAGATATGCAGGGAAGAGATCTATGAAATCAAACGTTTGTCACCAACACCTCCAAAATGAACACTGCCACCTACCAGGCCAACTGCCTGTCAGGCATTAGTATACACCCAAACCTTTCTTTCATTATTTAATTCAAGAAGCTCTTATTTAGCACTTACTCTGTGCCAATCTCTGGAATACAAGACAAAATATAGTGGTCCTTGACCTCAAGGAGCTTATGTTCTAAGGCCAGGAGTTGTAAAGACAATTAAGAGACAATTCTATTAAATCAGGAAAATAATTATAACTAAAGAAAGCATGTGATACCACAGGAGTCCAAAAAAAGACTCTTCAATGAGACTAGACCACAGAAGCAGCACAGGAAAGTAGGATGTATCTGAGAACAACATTCATTTCAGAGGGGCATAGCAGAATTTTTTGTTTGTTTGCTTGTTTGTTTTTTTAAGTCAGGCTGAAAAATGGATTGAAATGACTAAGACTGACTGCTGAACATCTTCTAGTAATTTGGCAAATAGTACAGACAAGAAATGAGGGAAATGAAGGGAACAAAAATGCAAATGAAGAGGAAGTGTAGATTTTGTTGACATCTAAGTTTTAGAATCAATGGTACTTATGTCTCCTTGGAGGAGGCAATTTGGAGACAGGAGGCTAAAGTATTACTTCTCACATGCTAAATCCAGATGCCAGATTGAACAGGCTTCCATGTCCCAAAAGCTGGGTCATGCCTCCAAATCTCCCACACCCTTTTCAACATGTGTTCCCTATAATACAAACATTCCAGAAAGCTCAGCATAATCAGAGTCACGTACCTTACAGTGTCATAGTCCTACACTCCCAGGAAAAACAAGAGTTAACTGTATTTACAAAGTTGGTATGTACCACATTTATTCTCCTCCCTCTTTGTATCATACTATAATCACAGAGCTCTTGATAATTAACATGACAACTGACCCTTTGACAATCATCTTAACTGCATTACTCTTTCCACCTCCCATACTACATAGTAATTACATGTACGACGGGGAGTGGGAGGCTTTCTCCTTTAACACAGTGGCTTGGGTTAAAATATTCAGTGTGTCAAAATCAATGGTATCAGGCACTATATTCTAGATACAGCTCAACCTACTCCGTATCAGCAGTGCAAAGGACGGCTGACAGAAAATCTATGGCTCAGGCTCCAGCATCGAAAACATTAATGCAAACATCCTCTGCCCAAAGGACTTGACATTTACCACACTTTCTACTGGAAGCACAAGGTTCTTGTGCCAAAGGTCAGGGGCAGAGGGATTAACTTTTCCCATATATTTAAGCAAACTGTCCATCACGCCAAAAGTGCAGGCATACACACATACACACAAACTCCACTTATTGTAGTTGATTATGAAAAAGGTCATCTAAGTGATTTGCTGCCAACACACACGCGCGCGCGCACACACACACACACACACACACACACAACGTGCTAACATTAACAAAATAGAGAAAGAATAACCAGCTCTCAAATTTCAAACAACAAAGAAAATCTAGCCATGCTTGTCAATAGAATCTATTGCTTTTAAAGATTGAAATGTAAGGATGTTCAATTTTCAGTTCAACAGGTCATTTATCCCCAAAGATTTTGTATGAAAAAAAATAAAATTCTGCACACTGCGTCAATATATATACATTTATATATACACACACATCTCAAATGCAATAAATTATGTGACAAATGTTAATAAATGATTGAGGATCACATCTGTTCTTCAAATATATTTATATAAACTACTCTATACGCCAATGAGCAAAAATAATGGTACTTATTTTTGTATTTTCTCTTTTGTCAGGGATCTAGAACACTGCATATACACGATATATAGTGAAAATAATTATATATATGTATATATATGTATATTTTAATATTCCATGTTAATATGGGAAAGTATGTGAAATATACAGTCATGTACCCTTTAATCATGTTTCAGTCAAAGACAGATAACTTAGGTGACGGTGGACCATAAAGCCCAACAGACTGGACCATAAAGTCAAGGTGTGCAGTAGGATATACTTTCTATGTTTGTGTAATGACACTGTGACATCTGCACAATAACCAAATAACCCAGTGAAACAGTTCCTAGAACATATCTCAGTCATTTAGCAACACATCAGTATTATACGTTACAAATATATGTATATTTGTGCTCACATTTCTCTAAAACTGAAACCTAAGGTTTTTATATTTACAGTCTACCAATTTGTACATTCATATATCCCACAAATTAAAACTTATCTAGAGTGGTAAAAATATGCACCCACGTGGAGTATGTAAGACAGTTCTAATCATGAGTCCTCTGTTCCATTTTCTTATGAGTATTTCGTGAGTCCCAGGAAAGTATTTAATCACCACCCCTGAGTGATGTCATCCACTTATGTGTCATCTTACATATCTGTTTCAAGACACACACTGGGAATGTACAACATCTCCCATAGGGTCAGATAAAAAGGAAACGCTTCTTTCCTCCACTTACAGGTTTGAATGATGCAAAGCAGGTCTTCTTTTTTCTTAAGCTGCTCTATAAAATTCAAAGCCAAAAAAAAAAAGTTCAAATTGAATATTTGACAGAGACTGCTTTTCAAGAGACCCATCAGTAAAAAGTGCTTTTCTCCAGGTGATTTCACATATATTTTTAATGCCAATTCGTGTCAGTATTGACACTGTGTTTTGACGTTAAGAGGAATTAGAATGATTCTGAATTCCTGAGGTGGCTCTATTGACACATCAGATTACACTTAATGTTTTAATAGCAAAATAAAGTGGAGCAAAGCAGTCACCCTAACATGCCTCGCTTATTAAAGATTTTTCCAACCAGGACAGTGTTGCAAGGAAGAGACAACTCCAATGGAATCACTAGGCTTTGAATATTTTTTAAAAGGCTCAGAATAACAGATTCTTTACCCTTTAAAGATTATGTTCATTCTTTTCAGTGGAATATACAAAAACTGGTTCTTTATCAAGGACTCAATATTTCCCCCCTCGTGAATCCCGAGTCCAGAAACTCAAGTACAAAGGAATAAGCCTAACAGTAAAAGTAGGACGTGGGCTCCAGGTCTGAAGGCTCTGAAAGGTCCACCTGGGAAGTTCTCAGGGTCTAGGCTTTCAGCAAGGGTATAAGGTTAAGGTGTGCTGGGCTTCATGGATGGTCACATCCTCATGCAATTCTAAATCTTCTAACTGTGAAGAGGGGGCCCACTTATAAAAGGTCAACTATGTAATTTGTTAAGAACTATTCTCACAGTTGATGTCTGCAAGGAGAAAATACAATGGACAATGAAGATTAAACTCATCAGGCCAAGGGAGATGCCAATTCTAGATTTAAAAAAATCACCCAAGTAGACCCCACCAAGAGGGGCTGGGTATGTTTTACCTTTTCTTTTTTTCTCTGTCTTTTTTTAATGTGAGAAAGAACTAATAGCCTTTTCCTTATTATTTTCTCAAATATCAAAAAAAAAAAAAGGAAACTAGTTCATTGGCATAAATACCTGATATTTTATATCAACAGAATCACACTGTGGAATTTCTAGACCTAACAGGAATTACCATAGAACAGTAATTTTTCACCAAGAGGTAACAATTCTTATTTGCTTATTTACAAATGAATATTTGCTTTACCTTTTTGTTTTTAAGGAGTTTTTTTAATCTGATTCATCACAACCTAGAATAAGAAGTACTTGCTCACACCTAGGACTATGGAATTTCCAAAATATATTTTTGTCAGTGTGTTTGTATATGAATCTAAGTGGAAGAAAGCAGATAATTCTCCCTAAAAGACATATTTTGCAGCTATCTGTGGAAAACAGGCAAGCCATTGCTCGCCTAGTGCTGGTAATCACAAAGCATTTTTCTGAAAGCTTTGTAAATGCTTTTCACCCTACAGATAAGAGATTTAAAGCAGACAGAAATAAATGACAGAGCTCACAGTGACTTACCTCTATGGCACTGCTGCTTGCCTAGCAGGCTAAAAACTCCAGGCTTTTCACAGTCCCTGTCAGATTTGACTCTCCTGCTGCCAGCCAAGATGAGATGGCAAGGAAGGCAGTGTAGAGAAAAGAATGAGAATGGGATCCAAGTCATCCAGACCCAGGGTTGAACTCAGCTTTACCACTTACTGTATGAGAAGCCCAGCTTCTTTTATGGAAAATCAGGATAACAAACTCATACCAAAAAGGAGGAGTAAATTACAATGCCTGGGCTAGAGCTTATAACATAGGAACTGGCTGTATTTCCTTCCTGTAGCACATATATTGCTTTTTTAGCCAAATTGTGAAAGCAATCTTAATATAACAACTGACATTTACACACCAAGTTAGAAATATCCCACAAATGATAGCCTCCTACTCATCACTTTACTTAGGCCATATATGTTTTCAACTCCTCAGCAATAACAGTTAGCATTTCATGAACTTCATCCGATACAGTTTCTTCCCTATGTGCATTCTTTCCAATTAAAAGAGAGCCCAAGAGGTTGGGCTCACAATGGAATGGATATCTAATATGTTGTCTGTCAGCCCTCAGCACTGCTAGAACTCCCTAGTAACAGCAGAGAATAACATAGAAAAACTTGGGTACTTCTTATTTTCATAATTATTATGAATATGACATATGACTAAAAAAAAGACATTTCCACATGTACTCAAGGATTGTTTCCTCAGTCTTCCCTAATCCAGAGGGATGCAGTTTTAGCTCTGTCCATGGTACCTAAAAGGCTGAGCATGTGGGAACCCAGTGCGCAACTCAGTCCTCGTTCTGGCTCTGTCAGCCTTTGCATCTATCACTCTGCCTTTGCAAGCAGAGAAATTAAGTTCTGAAGTCCCTTGCATTCTGCACCTGCTTCTTCCTCTGCCCCAAGGCTGGCTTTCAAAATATATATTCTTGCTTTAGCATCAATTCTCCCTCCTCAGTTCCAAACTTCCTTTTTCTGATCATTACCCACATCAACATAGGGCTAGTCAACAAAAAGAATTACAACAAAAAGTATAAATTTTTAATTTGAATATATGTTAATATAGCCACCTTAAAAAATATGCATATTATAAATTATTTTATATCTCTTTTGGAAGAAATAGAGAGAGGGGAAGAGAGGGAGACAGGTAGAAAAAGAAGACACAAGAGAAGATTTTTAGTCTCTTCAGTTTTTCATATGGGATTTATTATTCCTATATCCTTAGAGTAGTCTCCAATTGCTGGTTTCCTTGGGATCAAGAGGCCCTAGAAGTCTAAATAAAATATTAATTAAAATAAAATCCTCTTTCACCTCTATGTCTACATATTTCCAAATATCCTAAAATACTTTCCAACCTGGCACCTCTTCATCTCAATCCATTCTGCATTTATTGTTGCATCACACATATTGATTCAAAGAATATACATTAAGTAGCCATCATATACGAGGGACTGTACCACACTGAGAGTACAAATACATAAACAGTACTTTTCTTGATCCTAAGGATCTTAGAAAAAATGAGGGAGGCTAATAAATCATAAATTAAACTAACATTATGGATACAATGTTAGGATTATGCATGTGACATTAGAAGGACTAGACAAAAAGCATACCCAAAAATAAGGGATCATAGAGGTGTTTCCAGATAAAGAAATAGGTGTTCACTACAAATGAACCTGTAATATCCAACCAGGTATCAAAGTTAAAAGAGTCTTCCCAAGAATGGAAATAGCAAATGCAGTAACAGAGAAATAAGAAACATCACTATACTTATTGGATACCATTCTTCACATAATGAAAGGATATCAGTGTATAGTGGTAGGAAACATGATTAGAGAAATAAGCACAGCTAGATCATGAGAAATTTGGGGTACTAAATTTATCCTGTGGTCAATAAAGACTGTCAAAGAATTTAATCAAAAAAGTGATATAATCACATTTGCATTTAAAAAGCTATGGTGGCAGGGTAAAGACTAAATTTACATGGGATGGAGGGTAGAGCCAGGGAACCCATTCTACAAGTAGTCCAAACAAGAACAGTGAACACAGTAGATTTTGCTATAAATAGGGAGTTTTATTTTTTTTTATATTTATTTTTTTTCCATTTTTTTTTATTGTTATTTGTGTCTTTTACATTTTGTATTCCCCTTGGGCAGCCCACCACCAATTCACGCATGATCCATCCCCATGGTCCCCTGTATTCTCCTCTCTTCCATTTTGTGCCCTTATCCTCCCCTCCCCCCTCCCCCACCGCTGAGTGTCTCTCTCCCACCCCACCTCCCTATAGTCCTGTTATAAGTGAAACCATTCGATATTTTTCTTTTTCTTTCTGGCTTATTTCACTGAGTATGATTCCCTCTAATTCCATCCATGTTGCGGCAAATTGCATGTGTTTATCTTCTTTCCATGCTGAATAGTACTCCATTGTGTATATGTACCACATCTTCTGGATCCAATCATCTATTTTTGGACA
>PVIJ01020110.1:0-21756 GCA_004024925.1 Scalopus aquaticus | reverse complement strand
TAAAAAAAAAAAAAAAAAAAAAAAAAAAAAAAAAGAATAGAGAAAAAAAGGTTTAAATACCCCTAGAAACAGGCCCATAGCAGCACCTCCGTCCCTCCTTGGCAGCTCTGCCTCAGAGTCTTTGTTTTTGTTCTTTTCTTCTCTAAATAAACTGTTTCTTACTTTCTTGAATAAAAATTTGCTTTTCTTTGCTTACTTATCTAAAAAGTCTGTGAATTCCTTTTTTTGGCTTTGTGGGACAAGAACCTACGGTGGTTCAAGGGTTAAATTAACAGCACACACTGGCTTCACTACCTTGGCTATTGTGAATAATGCTGCAGTAAACATGGGAGTAGAGATATCTCTTCAAAATAAAGGCTTCATTTCCTTTTGATTTATATCCACTCCAGAATTGCTGGATCAGATAATAGTTTTATTTTTAATTTCTTGTGGAAACGCCATACTATTTTCCAATGTGACTATACCAGTTTCTATTCCCACCAACAGGGTACAAGCATGTATTATCTTACCTCTTTTCTTTTGGACCATTTTCCCATATTTGTTGAGACATAATTGACATATAACATTGTATAAGTAAGATATGATTTGATATATGCATATATTGCAAATAATTACCAGTTTAGTGAATATCTGTCATGTCATATAGTCACAATTTTCTTCTTGTGGTGAAAACTTCCAATACCTGCTCCCCAAAATGTTGTTTACCAGAAAGGAAGGGTCAAGAGGATGGGCAAATTGGACAAAGAGGGTTAATTGTATATTATAGGATAAAAACTAGTGGGTTTGGTGGCAAACATGATGTAGTATGTGTGGATGTTGAATTATTATGCTTTATACCTGAAGCCTATATTTTCTTCCAACTCAGGAAAATAGAAGAACTTAAGTCCTAAGAAAGCAGAAGAAAAGAAATGAAAAAGGATTATCACTACAAATCTCACAGAAATTAAAAAGAATAATGAAAAATATTATGAATAATACTATGCCCACAAATTTGATAACTTAGATAAAACAATTCCTTAGTAGACACAATCTACCAAAAGTCATACAAAAACTAGAAAATCTATGTCTATTAAGGAAATTGCATCAATATTTAATAAACTTCCAAAACAAAAAAGCACCCAGCACAGAATTCACTGCTGAATTCTAATGCACATTTAAGTAAGAAATAACCCAATTGTCTGTAATCTCCTTCAGAAGATACAATAGTGGGAATACTTCCTAACTCATTCTGAGACCAGTATTATGCTAATACCAAAACCAGACAAAGACATTTTAAGAAAAGAAAATTACAGACCAATATCATTAATGAACATAGAGATGCAAAATTTCCCCACAAAAAAATAGCAAATTGAATCTAAAAATGTATTAAAAGAATTATTCAGCATGACCAAGTAGAATTTATCCCAGGTACGTAAGACTGATTCAACATTTAAAACTCAACTGTTATTCATCACCATAAGGTAAAAAAGAAAAATCACATTATTATATCAACAGATGCAGAAAAAGCATTTGACGAAATCGAACACACATTCATGATAAAAACTCACTATTCTAGGAATGAAGGGGAACTTCAATTTGATAAAGAACATTACAAAAACCTCCAGCTAGCACCCTACTTAGTGACAGGAAACTAGATGCTCTCCTGATCAGAAATAAAGCCACTCACTTTCCAACACTCTCCTGGAAGTTCTAGCTAACACAAGACAAGGAAAGGAAGTGAAAAATAAGCTGATTGGGAAGGAAGAAATAAAACTGACTTTCTTTGCAGATGCCATTATCACCCATTTAGAAATTTTTATATAATCAACAACAAAAAACTACCTGGAACTAATAAGTGAATAAAGCAAGGTTGAAGAATGCAAGACTAATATATATAAGTCAAATACTTTCCTATATACCAGTAATGAATTTGTGGAATTTAATATTAAAACAAAATACCATTTAGTTTAGCACCCCACAAAAATTAAATGTTGGATTATCAATCTAATAAAAATATATACAAGAGTTAAATGCTTGAGTATAAATCTAACAACAATATGCACAAGACTGATATGAGGAAAATTATAAACTCTGAAGAAAACAATCATAAGAAAACCGGGGAAATCTCCCATGTTTATGGACAGGAAGGCTCGATGTTGTCAAGATTATTGTCAATTCTTTTCAACTTGATCAAGAGATTTAAGGCCATCCCAATCAATATCCCAGGAAGTTATCTGATGGCTATCAATGAAATGATTGTAAAGTTTATATGGAAAACCAATGTGCACAGAATAGCCAAAGCAATGTTGAAGAAGGGAAAGGAAGTTGAAGAACTTTCCCTACAAGAATTACCCTAGAATACAGTCATTAAAACAATGTGGTATAGGTGAAAGAACAGACAGATCAGTGGAACAGAAGAAAGAGCTCAGAAATAGACCCACATAAATAGAATCAACTGATATTTGACAAGGGAACAAAGGTGGTCCCTGTGGGAAGATCACCAATGGCAATGTTGATCTTGGTTTTGATTTTGCTCTTTTCCTCAAAGACTTGTTTGGCTATTTCTGGCCCTTTTATATGGTTCCCTGCCCAAAGGTGTTTTAGACTTGGGGCAGGCTTTTGGGACTTACTCTGGGCCAATCCCATTTGGGTGGACTTTTACTCATGAGGGGTTGGATAATTTTTGGGTACTTGATTCGGAAATTATATTCTTTGTCTCTTCTGTATTGTACACTGATTGTATTCAAGTGTGTTTCCACTAAAGGTCATATATGTTTTGTGTTGATGTGGCAGATGGCAGAACCTATTTTGAGCAGGCAGGTTTGGGGGTTCTGGGCGTGCCCCTCTCCCTGCTCTGTTACAAGACCATGTAGCAAAGATGGTCTCCTCAACAAAGTATGCTGGAATAACACACACACACACACACACACACACACACGAGTCTAGACAGAGATCTTTGAACTTTCACAAAAATTAATTAAAAATGAACTCTAGACCTAAATATCAAACACAGAACTATATAACTCCCAGAAGATAATGTAGGAGAAAACCTAGATGCCTTTGAGTATAACAATCACTTTTTATGCACAACACCAGAAGCATAACCCACAAAAAAAAGAATTGGTAAGTGAGGCTTTATTAAAACTTTAAACTTATGCTCTGTGAAAGACACTGTCAAGAGACTGACAGTCACAAAGTAGGAGGAAACATTTACAAAAAGCATAGCTGATAAAGGATGGTTATCCAAAATATACAAAGAACTCTTAAAACTCAGTAATAAGAAAATGCCTAAAATATAGGCAAAATATCTGAACCGATTTCTTCCTAAGAAGACAGATGACAAATCAGCAAATGAAAAGAGGCTCAATATTCTATGTCATGTAGGGAATTGCAAATTAAATTATACCTATTTGATTAGCATGACACAACATGAGCTCTTTCATGGCTGGTGGCAAGAAAAATGGCACAGTCACTTGGGAGGACAATTTTGGTCATTTCTTACAAAACTAAACATACTCTTACCACATGATCCAGGGATTATCCTCCCTAGTCCACACCCAAGTGAGCTGAAAACTTGCATCTACACAAAAAAATCTGTGTGTGGGTGTTTATAGCAGTTTTAGTCTTAATTGACAGAATAAGGAAGCCCCCATGATCTACTTCAGTAAGTGAATGAATAGATAAACAGTGGAATATGGCACAATGGAATATTACATAGTGCTGAAAAGAAATGAGTTTTCAAGTCACAAGATGACATGGAGGAAAACTGAAAGATATTACTAAGGATAAGAGGTGATTCTGAAAAGCCTATAATCTGTAAAATCCCTATTATATCACATTCTGTAAAAGGCAAAACTATGAAGATGATAAGAGGATCACTGACGATCAAGGGTTAGGGGAAGGAGAAGGAAGAGGCGGAGCACGGAGAATTTTTAGGACAGTGAAACTAATCTGTATGATGTTATAAAGGTGGATATGGGTCATTATCCTTTTGTAAAAAGCAAATATAATGTTCAATACCAAAAGTAAACCCTAAACCATAGACTTGAGATGATAATGAAGTGTCAATGTGGATTCATCTGTTGTAAAAAATGTACCACTCTGGTTTCAGATTTTGACAATTGGGGAGATTGTGCATATGGAGAGGCTGATAGTATATGGGAAATCCCTGTACCTTCCATTAAGTTTTGCTGTGAGTTAAAACTGCTCTAAAAGAGTCTATCTGGAAAAATGAAAAATAAGCCCACAGCAAGGGACTCTCCAGGTCCCCTAGTTTTGTCCAAGTGACACGTAACACAAGAAAGGCAAGGTTCACACAGCTCACACTGACATCACAACGAGCTTCTAGGCCTTGAACTTTAGACCTCAGGAGCTTTTCTGGAGCTTTCTATAGCTGACCTTGTTCAAGGTCTTGTGTGCCTTTTAGCTGGTTTCTTTTACTTTTTCATAGTTTTCCCCACAATCTGAGCATTGTGTACATCATTTTCTTGTCTGCATTAGTAATTAGTAGTTGATTTCTGAAAATTTAGTTCATCATCAATAAATGCTGTTACTAAGGAGTCAATTAGAAAGAATGTCTCCCGGGGATTTATGGGGTTATTAAGATTCACATGTAGACTTGGAGGACTCATACATTAAGGCACCTCATCCAGGAGGATTATCTTCAGTGACAGCAGCCAGAGATGGGCCTGTTCAGCCCAGCAGGTGTGGGGGGGTCCAGTACAGGGAGAGGGGTGCACATCCGTCTTCCCAGTGTCTCATGCTGTCACAATGGGCAGACTTATATCGTAATTATGTGGCCCTCTTTCGCCACCTCTACCATTTAACGGGCACTGCATTTTCTTTAGGTCTAATGTCCATTTCTAAATTGACTGTCATGCAATTAACTTTCAAGTTTGGGGAGACTTGCTCCTTCCTAGGAAGGGAGTTTTGTAAATCTCTCTATCGACCTGCCCTTGCCTCGTGAGTTAAGAAGAGCTCTTTTCAATTTGTCTTCCTACAAATGGACAAGTACTTTGTTTCCTGAGAGAAATTCTCTTTATGTACCTGCATTAATTGGCTCCATAAACCCACCTTCTCCTGCATCCCTGCCCTGGCATGTCTCCTCTTGGAAGCCCTCCCCAGCTGACAGTGAAAGGAAGTACAGACAATGAGCTCTGACCTCATGAAGGACCAAGGTCACTCCTCACCACCACCATTTAGTGATTACAAGAATTCATTGTATGAAGCCATAGAGAAAATTTGAGAAATATTAGAAAGCCCAGAATAACTAGACTTCCAAATGTCTCTAGATGATATAAACAAGGCAAAAATCAATGCAGCCACCTCACAATCTGGATTTCTGAGTAGGTGCTTCAGACATACTCATTTTAATATAAGATTTCTCCTCTCTTCTCCATCTCCTCTCCTCCCCTGCCCTCCTCTCCTTTCTTCTCTCCATCTCCCAGTCTATGAGAAAGTGGATAAGACAAAGGTAAAATGGCATATATTCACAATGGAGTACTACTCAGATGTCAAAAATGATAAACTCTTATTGTTTACATCTACATGGATAGAACTGGAAGGAATAATGCTAAGTAAAATAAGTAAGAAGGATGGTATCACTTATATGTGGGATACAGAGAAACAAAAAAAAAGGGTCAGATAAAGTCAAATCAACAACAAACCCTAGAATTCTGACTGTAGAATTGAAGCTATCAGAGGGGCACAGGAAGGGGGAAGAACAAGTGGGGAGGGGGCACAATGGACTGTGGTACCTTGGTGGTGGGTGTGGCATGATAACATACACGTGGAGGTGATCCTGTACCGCTAAATCATATGCAGTATTGCAAGCCAGTGTAACCTCAATACAAAATTGTGAAAGATTGATTTTACACAAAGAAGAGAATCTGTAGGCTATTTTGCCTGGCCAACTAATAGCTGAAAAAACGGATACAGTGAAAATAGAAGTATTGAGGAAAAACATACAACAGCTAATAATGGTTGTTGGTTATGGTGGCATAGAAAAAAGTTCATCTAGAGAAGTATCAAATAAATGCTGGCAGAAGATTAAAACAGCTATTAAAAGTCACATTTTTAATAATATTTATAAGGTTGTGTTGAGCTATCACTACACCCATTATGAGAACAGCTAAAGTAAAATATAGTGACAATACTTTCCCTTTTTTGATCATTTTCCTTCACACATTTCAGGAAGTGACCTCACTCTTCGAGTTCTTAACAAGCTCAAGTGAACTTAATGCACTTGGCAGGAATCTTGCCCTTGTTGGTTTACAACAATGACAGCTGCATGCTGGGTAACACAATAGACACCCATGTTGCCATGGTGACATGAATGGGTCGTCCTTTGTGAACAGTGCCCATCCCCTTGGCATTCACATTATCACATTTCCCGTGGTGTCACACGGATGTGACCCAAGGAACAGCTCCACCTTTTCTAAAAGGCTGGGAAAAGAGCGGGCACTTCTCCTCTCTCTCTGTGTTGATCATTTTGGCCACTTATTGGAGAAAATGGCACTTCCAGAGAAAAGACAACTTGGCAATTTCCTAAATCTGTCAGTTTCTTTAACATTACTTATGATTTCTTTAAAAATGAAATTAAACATATCTTTGCCATTTCACTCTCAGTAACTGAGAGTGATTTGCCAACAATCACTCTCAGTAATTTATCCTACAGAAATTAAAACTTGGAATCAGGGCCTCCCTGGTGGCGCAGCAGTTAAGCGCTGCGCTGTGGAGCTGTCAGCAGCAGCGACGCGAGTTCTACGCCTGGCCAGGGAGATTCCCACATGGCATGGCAGACCTCTCCTGCCTCCCCCCCTGCTCCCCTCAGCGGTGTATTTCCGTTGATCTGCATGTTCTGCTCCCCGCTCTGTCTCTGGTGAAACTTCTCATCGCCCCACGCCTCTGGCCTGTACCTCAGCTTGTATGCATATAAATAAATAAATAATAAAACTTAGAGTCACAAAAAACCTGCAAACAATTTTTCATAGCTACTTTATTTGCAGTAGCAGACAGCTGGAAATTACTCAGCTAATTTTCAGCGGGAGAATGGTTAGATGAACTCTGATACAACCATACCTGAAATACTACTCAGCCTTCAAAAATGTTGAATTATTAATACTTGCAACAACTTGGATGGATCTCAAGGGTGTTCTGCTGAGTGGGTGAAAAAGCCAACTGTATTGATAGAACATTCTCAAAATGACACTCTGTACAGATGGAGAACAACCAGCTAGCAGGGGTGAGGACATGGCAAGGATGCTGTGATAGGTATAACTATAAAGGAGTGGCATGAGTGAGACCTTTATGGGGATAGAATAGTGTCCTATCTATTGTAATGACAGTTGCAAAAATCTTCACATTTGGTAAAATGACACACATACATTCTACATACATTGTGTGGATGTCAATTTCCTGCATTCAACATTGTAATATAGTTATGTCAGAGATAAACATTGGCAGAAACTGGATGAAAGCTTTGCAGGACTTCTCTTTACCTCTGTAAAAAAAATAATTATTTCAATATAAAAGTTTAAGAAGAATGTTTTTATTAATATTCTTAGCAATTAATCATTTACTAATAATTAATATTTATTATAGTATATTATTAATATTAATAACATAAGAAAATGCTTACTGTACCAGGTTACCCTACATACATGCATAAAAACCATGCATACTAATAGACCATCCCCCCAAAACTACCTAAACAAAACATTCTATTGGTGAATAGTGATTGTGCCTGAGCAGCAGCACTTAAATTTTATGTGTATCTTTTCTGTACTTGACATAGTTCCTACACTGAACACATATTAATTTTATAATCAACCCCTAAAATTCTACCCTTGTGCTCCACAAGACAGTCCTTTAAAACTGGTAAGTTTTCTACGCCCCAGAAAAATTAATGAGGTAGAACTCAGGCCTGGAAGGAATAGAAAGAAAAGTCTTCCCCAAGAGGACCAAACAGTATCTCCAAATAAAGGTCAAGGAGAATCCCATAAGGGCTCCATTTGAGTGAAATATGTTTTTTAAGCTAATACAGATAGACAGACACCATATGTATAATAATTAAACCAAATACCCTAGTTTTATAACTATTAGAGGAATGACACTGATTTGGCGGGATTGTATTTTAATTTTATTTATTTTTCGGGGTTTTTTGGTAGAAGAGCTGGGCTATAGGTCAGAGGTGTGGGGGTGAGAGGATTCACCAGAGACAGAGTGGGAAGCAGAAGAGGCAGATCGACTGAAATACACTGCTGAGGGCAGCAGTGGCAAGAGAGGTCTGCTGCACCATATATGGGTCAGCTCCCTGGCCGGGGGATTGAACTCAGGCCACAGAGGTGATAGCACTGAGACTTAACCCCTAGGCCACCAGTGAGGTGCCCTGGTGGGGGTATATTTCAAAACAGTGAACAGGGTGACAGTCAGAAAGCAGATGCTCCTCACACTGTTTGCTCTAAGTCCTCCATTATGGCGCTAGAGTAAGACTGACCTTCTGGAAACTGGTAAATTAACCTGAGAGAAACATAACTGTTGCGGTCTTTACTGAAGTATCTTATATTTGGTGATTACTATGAAGCTGGGCTCCATTTCATACTTCCCCTGTGAGCTCCTTTGGTGCTCATATAGAACAAATAAATTATTCATGCTTTCTATATTTAACACTTAATGTTTCCTCTTTAGATAATCTACATTTATGAACTTATTTTTGTAAGTATTTCTAAAATCAACTCCACACATCTTCAGAATGAGTTTGATGACAGAGGATAACTGGGTTCATGATTTTCCCCAGCTATTTATGAAAACAAAGAACAATCTGTTTATTATTCAGATGTAAAATCTCTATTCATCAAAAAGGGACTGATTTCACATTTTCGGCTATAAGAATCCTGAATTATTTTAAGTCATGAAACATATGCCATCTAAATAGGAATTTCAAGATAGGTTCACAACCCAAAGGGAGATAGCACAGGTTGAAATTCAAATAAATGTTTAGTTTCAGCTCTTTTTTAAAAAAACTGGAATCACAAGCATATGAAAGAGAAAAATACACACATAAGTACAAATAAAGAAAAATTCCCTTGAACCAACTAACATTTAAAGGGATACCCTGCTTGCTGTTGTGTTAGATATAGAAACAGACATAAGTGTGAGCCTCTTCATTGAAACAATGAGACACATATACATAGAGAGAGGCAGTAAGTGTGCTGGGCCGTAGGGGAAAGGGCAGATGATACAGCCTTGAGTCTGCTCCCAGGGTGCTGATAGTTGACCAGTGTTAATGCTCGCTGAGAGAACCTCTTCGAGGTTTCAGGTTACAGTCCTGGCTAGAACTGACCACACCCCACACCCCAGGGAAAAGACTCCTTGGTTCTCAGTACCATTCAGGCCACTGCCACACCTTGGCCTTCAGAGTTCAACTTGAATGTTGTGGATTTTTCAGAACCCCTGACTCATCCCCTCATGTTCACCCATGCCTCCTTCCATCTCTGGAGTGAAGGGGTAACCCCAAGGCTGTCCGACACCCTAAGGGTCTTTTCTTTCCATTTCCTTCTTGGATCCCTTCTAATATCCCAGATAAGAGCAAAAAATGATCCTCCAGCCTCTGCTGGTGTTTACCACATAGGAAATGTTCCATCCATCCTCCGTGGGTCTATTCACCCCAAATACCAGCCCTGAAGCCCCCTTCTGGCACCACACTGAAATAGGTAAATGTCTTCGTATCACCATCAGCATCCTCGTGATTACGCTTATTGCTTGGGTCTTCATTCATGCACCAGACTCTGCTAAGAATTTTAGATGGGCTGCCTCACTTGGTCCAGCTAACAGATTCAATCAGCAGGTAATAATATTTTGTTCCATTTTACAAAAAAAAAAAAAAATCAAAAGACCATCCCCAAACCTCAAAGCTAGTGAATGACAGGATCGGAGGCTGACGCTCCAGCCCTAATCTACATCACTCTCCACCTAACAGGCAATGGCTTTGAACACTCCCCAAGACATATGGCTCTCGCACAGATGCACTCTTGTTTTCAAAGCAAAGAAATCATCACTACCCAATGCACTAACAAGAAGAACATTGCCTCAGAGATATTAGCTGAAAGGCAAATAGTTCATTAGAATAGCTGGTCAAATTTAAAACATGGTGGAAGTGACATAAAGAGTGGAATGGAAAGGAGTTCCATGTATTTAGTGTCGGAACTGAAGTGGAGATGGGCATATCACCCGCCCCACATCCCACTGCTCCCATACTCCCTTGTCACTCTTCCATCCTCCTGCCACTTCAAGAGTGCTAGAAGAATCTCCAAGAACATTGCAGTGATCTCCATGAGAACAAACGTCTATGGATCATAAACTTCGCAGTTTATAAACTCATAGGCTTAAGGGCAGCATCTTCATTAGCTTTAAGTCACAGACATGTATTTTTTTAATGAAATGGAGGAGAATGAATAAGAAACAATCTACATAAATCAAGAAAGTCCCAGAATCAGGTCCTGCTTCCTCCTCACAGCCAAAATGTTACCCCAGCCATAGCATGACTTGTCATAATTTGGGCTCCTCAAGAAGCAAAACCAAACACACTTGGTACACACAGTCTATTCAGAAGTAAGGGAGGGAGGGGACAGGAAGGGAGAGGCGTGAGTGAATGATGTATTCACCATAAACATGTACACACATACACACAGGCCCCACATAGCACATCACAAATGTGCCACCATTTGGAAGCCTACCACGAATTATTACCAGCCAAGAGAAACACACATTACATTAACTAAGTAAAAATAACTCTTTCCCCTTTCACTCTTCTTTCCCATGCCTCATCCTGGCCATGGGAAAGTACATGTTCTTTAAGTACCAAACCTACCCCTACTCCTTTGTCCAAAACTCTTCATTAACTTCAAGGTCTGTAAGATAAAGTTTAGGGTTTTCAACTTGACCCTAAAGCCCCTCTCCAGCAACCTACCTCTCCAGATGTCTGAGGATTCTTTCCCAGGGAAAATCACACTTCAATCATAGCCCTTGGAAGAGCTGCCTCATTAGTTTCCAGGGGAGTCCAGTTCTAAAGCCCCTGAGATGTTGTGAAATGAACAGTGTATCTCAGTGATATTAGTAGATGGATGGGAAACCAAAGTCCCATCCCTCACTCAGCTATAGACAGTCAGTGCTGGCCACCAGGGATCAGGAGTCTGTGATTTCCTCTTGTCCCAGATTGTCTCAAATCACCACTAAATGGAGTTCCATCATCTCCATAGCTGACTTGCCCCATTTTGAGAGATTGCACATCAGAACCTAATCGTAAGTTCTCTTTCATATTTTTGAACCTTCTGTAAGAATGCAGTCTACCATTTTACATTTCTTAGTCTTTTTCGATACTAAATGTGATTCTCAAAAAAAGATAATGTACGTCTTTTCAAATTACTCTAAACCCGGGGGGAGGAAAAGAGGGGGCTAGAGGAAAAGAAAAACCTAAAGGATTAAACTCCATCATCTCACCCTGAAACATTGGGCCACATAAAACATGGACACCACCCCCCCCACAACCACACACAGACCAAGATTTCAATGAACAGGTATTAAGACCCAAGTGGCAAAGCCTTGACATTAGTCTTTTGCATTTTCCTACAACAAAGTCACATGTAAAGGGCCATGGAGCTCATACTTTATCAATCAAGGTAAGACATTTGCTGGATCTATAATCCAGTCTAGAGTGAAAAATCAACTTTTTTCCTGGTCCTTTATTTCCTTCTTCAAAATTGTTTTACTGTTCCTGAGCAAGCTTGTGCCTGAATTACAGCCTTTAATAAAGCAATGACAGTTTTATTTCTCAGATCCCTCATGACCATATTAACCTCTCCTCAATTGCATTATTAATTGCAAGTTCTGCCCACACTCCTTTGGTGTGGCTTCCAAGGAGAGAGAGACAGAGGCTTCTCTAGAAGGGAAGAACATGGTTATAACTGGCCCCGTGGGAGCGTTTGCATAATTACCGGGATGATTAAGGAGGTGTTTTCTGAAACAGACAAGTGTACTAAGTTTTAATATGTTTCGTGACAACGCATAAGACGTGCGTATGTTATACCTGATAAAGGGCACTGCGGGTCGCCAAAATAAATAAATATGCGTACAGGCACCGGAATGAATCCAGTCATGGATATAAACAGAAACTTCAAGGAGAAATGAGCTTTGATTCTTGCCAAGAGAATTGTTTATGATCTGAATGAGCACAGCTATATAGAAAAGGGAGCAGAGAGCCCGGGACATTAAGTCTTAGGTGGTTCTCTCTAATCCCATGTTGTAAAGGGGCTTAATGTGAGGGGGTCGAGGGAGGTTTGATGGATCCTGAGATTGGAGTTAAACCTTTCCTAATTTGACTCACCGATTTTTAATCTTGTAACTGTGCATCCTTAATCAAAACTCAGAGGGAATCTTTAATCTTGTGTTTATAAAACAGAAGCTGATTAGAGGCCTTTGACCTGCCGCTGTTTTCCAGCTGCTTCCTTCTTTTCCGATTTTCTTGGCACTTCCTACTGCTCCTCCTAACTCTCGTTGTCCTAGTTATGGAAATAGACTACCGAAATTTTGGAATGACTGTGAAAATTCCTGTAGTTAACATTCCCTGTTCAGTCTGTCTTCTGTTCCTTCATTAATTCTTTCTTTCAATGGCAAATGAGCCTCAACTACACAGCAGGTACCATGTTACATGTTAATATGAGTGAGAAAGAGACTGACATGCTTTTACAGATTGCATCTAAAAAGGACTTGTTTTCTGTTTCCTTTTTTGTTGCCCAGTAAGCAAATGCAAGTGATCAAGGAAAACAAATAGGCTTTCAAGAAATAAAATAAAACTACAGGAAAATCCTCCTCTTTCGGATGGCTGTAAAGTACAAATTGTTCATTGAAGAAATTCAGTGATATACCTAATAAAATGTGTGGATGCTCTTAGGGGATTGATAACCAGGTGATAAAATTCATCATTCCAGCATCACAAGGTTTTAATAACCAGACTTTACATGGTGCCTGATGCATTTTATATGCACAATAAACAGGCTCCAGGGGCAAATTCTCCCCTATCCCGCATCTTAAAGACAATTTTTATGGAGGAATGTCCCTGGGGAAAGTACTTCTATTGCTCATTTCCCTTGTCCCAAGTCACACCATATCTAGTCCATACCTCTCTCTTATCACCACCTAAGAAAGCCATTTATTTGAAGAATGTTATTAAATTATTTTAATTCTTCAGCATGCAAATCTCATCTCAGTAGTGGAACCAAATTTAATTGACCAATATTTGACAAAAACAAATTTGAAACGCAGCAAAGAAAAATGCTAACTTCCTGGAAAGGCATTTTTCTGTCATGGTGACCAAAAATAATTGTGATTATAAAATAAAGATTTGCAGGGGAGACAAGACATGTTTTTGCTTAGCACACAGCAGCGAAATATTGGAGGCCCAGTGGTTAAAACAGGCAAAGCGTTAAAGACATAAAGGCACTGAGCAGGGTGGAGCAAATGAGTCCTCCAATCCACTGCCCTGGTGGAGGGGCAATGGGTCTTTTTTTAATGTGGGGTTTTCATGCAGAAAGCAGGGAAGCTATGAAGTCATACTGGAGATGAGGTTAGTGCTGCTTCTGCTTTGGGAGATAGGCGGGGCAGGTGTTTATTGCACAATCTCTGGACACAAGGGGTCCATGATCAAAGACTAGGGGGCCTGGTTTTGTGACTTGTATGAAGCCTGCCATCATTGCTTGCTGGTTTCCCAGAGAACAAATCAGTCTTACCTTACAGCTGTGCGTTCATTGGTCTGCAAACACAGGTAAGTTAATAGGTCTCTCAAGGAATGATAGTGGTCTGGGGCTTAGTTGAGTTGTGTTGATAACACTCTGTGTTGAGTTAATGTGGGGCCTCATTTCCTTTTCAGTGTTTGAAATAGTTTTCTAAGTTGGATCCTTCTACATTCACATAAACAAAGAAATGATCAGCTTTTTGCATTCCTCACCATCCCTCCTTCACAAATGATGAGACTGATACCTAGGATGCTGGTAAGAGGACAATATTATTGAAATTACACAAAAAGAGTAATACTCTGCACTCAGATTTATTCTATTCACTCTACTAAAATACTTAGGCAAAACTCATTGCAGCAAAATATTAAGTGACGACATCTACCACCAAAATGATATTTTCTGCTGTCACTGGTATATGGGAGAACACAGCAATAGCAAAGATTGTTTATTAACTTGGATGAAAACACCTCCTTATTTTTGGCTGTTCTTTCTTGTGGAGACCAAATAGATTCTCAGAAATATGCTATCAGCCACTCCTCAGGCACCAAATATCAACTACTTTGATTCTTATTTATTGCTTGTCGAAAAGACCCTTTAGTTGTGTGGAAGGGGAATATTAGTTCTATGTCAGTCACACTTTATTTGTGAGAGAATTTGCTCACTAACAGCATGTTAATAAAAGGCACACTATAAAACATTAAATCAAAAGCAGCTTGTCAAATACCAAAAACGAGAAACTACAGACTCTGCAAAAAGAAGTACTCACTCAAAAAAGAAACTTTGCTTGCCCAAATAGTTCCCTCTCCAAGCCACGCGGGAACAAATCCCAAGAGAGAAACATGAAGATTCTGTATCTCAGAAAGGTGCAGGAAACGATTTTGAAAGGGCTTCTCAGCTTTTCCATCATTGTTCCACAATAGGAAAGGGGGAACCTGAGGAAACCAAGATGGCGCCACTTCCTGCCCCTTTGGATCTGTAGTCCCAACAATATTTGACATTCACTTGACTTGCTGGTTTCTCTTAGTTTCCAGTCAGTCTCTTTCCTTTTTGATAAATTGATGTTCATCATATTTAAGACAAAAAAAAGAAATAAAGAATAATATTATTACCTACACACCTAGTATGTATTTAAGAAATAAAATAGTACTAACCTAATTATACTGGAGGCCATCTCTTGGCCCAATCCAAATTATATCCTCTCCTTTACTCCCATTGTCTTGAATTTTCAATTATTTCTTTATATTCTTACTCTGTATATACATAGCCCTTAGCAACTTCTAGATTGTGTTATATGTTTTTAACTTTTTAATTCTTCTTTTACTTTTGAAACTTTAGGTAGTCTTTTTATATGTTTTAAACTTGTATAAAGCCTGCAATTTGTTTTTCTCAAGCAGCTTCATGTTTATGTTTCTTTATGAATGTTTCCGGTTCATTAATTTTCAGTGCTGAATAGTATTCCATGGTATGACTAGAACACCATGAGTTAAACTATTTTTATGCTGATGGATATTTGGGTTATTTCTGCTTGATATTACTAACCACTTTGCTGTGAATATGTCTGTCCCCTTGACTACATGGGCAGGTTACGCCCGGATATATTCCAGTGGATTGCTGAAATAAGGCAAGTGAATCTGCAACTTTACCAAATATTGTAAAATCCATCTCCAAAGTGTCTATACCAATTTACATTCCCCCTGCTGTGTATAGGACTTGCTATTGCTTTGTATCTTTGTCAACATTTAGTGTTGTCAGATATTTAAATGTTTACCAATGTGATGGGTGTGAAATTGTAATCATCTTTTTGAATAATTATTAGTCATTTATGTTTCTTTGTGAGGTTCCATGTTCTTTCATCACCTACTTTTTGATGTTTGTCCTTTTCTTATTGATGTAGAATTTCTTCTATACACTGCATGTTAATGCAGTCTAGATTATACAAGCTGCAAATATCTCCTTTTCACTCTTATTAGGCTATCTTTAATGAACAAAACTTTTAAGGTCATATATGCCATCATTTTTTAATAATTTGCATTTTATTCTGTTTTATTTATTTCCTGCCTCAAAGTCATGAGGATATGCCCTATTATTTTCTTCTAATTTTATAAAGTTTTGATTTTCATAATCAAGTCTTTAGCATACCGTGATTTCTTTTCTGTATGAAGTGTCAAGCAGCATAGCAAAGGGATTCATGCATGAAGCCAGACTGCCTGGGTTCACATCTCAGCTGCACCATTCTTTAGCACCTAACCTCTACGTGCCCAGTTTCTTAATCTGTAAAATGGGAGGAATGATGACTATGATGATGATGATGATGGTGATGGTGGTGATGGTACCTAGTCTGGGTAAGTGTGAAGTCACAACCAGTATATGCAAAAGCCTCCTAGAAAGGCATCTGCAAAATCAATTATTATTAGTGTTATTACTATTAATGAGGAACCTAATTTTATTTCTGCCTCTGGATAACCAAATTTCCTACTCCTATATATTAACTAGTCCACCTTTCTCACTGGCCTGTAAATGCCATTTCTGTAGCTTTCATATAGGTGTAGAAATTTTTCTCAGAACCCTATTCTTCATTGGTCTGTTTATTCTCTAGAGAAATTTCAGGCTTACATTTCAAATTCCCTGAGTTCTAGAAGTTTCCTCTTATGTATAAGCTCTCTTCAACAATATCATTTTAGTTGTCTGATAAACAACTGAAGAAATAGGGCTCTATCTGTGCAAAGTGCCACAAAATGGGTGACTTAAAACCACAGGCATTTATTGTCTTTCAGATATGAAGGCTAGAAGTCCAAAGTCAACTTTGGGCCTCCCTGGTGGCACAAGGGGTTAAGTCTCAGCACTATGAAGCTATCCACAGGCACTGCAGTTCAATCCCTGGCCAGGGAGCTTCCCCCATGGCACAGCAGAATTCTCGTCTTACCACTGCTCCCCTCAGCAGTATAATTCAGTAGATCTGCCTGTTCTGCTCCCCACTCTGTCTCTGGTGAATCCACTCACCCCCCACCTCTGGCCTACACCCCAGCTCTTATATGCATAAATAAATCTTTAAAAAAAAAAAAACAGAAGTGCAAAGTCAAGCTGTTGGCAGGGCTGTGCTCCCTCTTCCTTACCTCTCCCAAGCTGCCATGGTTTGCTGGCAATCTCTGAATGTTCCTTGGCTTGTATATGTATCACACTAACCCTCCATCTTCATGTGTCTCTGTCTTCCTTGGGAGTTCTTTTCATAAGAGCATCAATCATACTGCATTAGGGGCCCACTTTACTCCAGTATGACCTCAAATTAACTAGTCACACCTGCAACACCTCTATCTTCAAACCAGGTCACATGTCAGGTACAGAGAGTAGGGACTTCATTTTTGGAGGAGATGCAAGATAACCTATAACAAGAGCACTGTCAAAAATACTAACCCTGGGGCCTCCCCAGTGGTGCAGCGGTTAAGTGCTGCGCTGTGGAGCTGTCGGCAGCGGCTGATGCAAGTTCGACTCCCGGCTGGGGAGATTCCCACATGGCGTGGCAGAGCTTTCCTGCCACGCCCACTGCTCTCCTCAGCAGTGTATTTCTGTCCATCTGCCTGTTCTACTCCCCACTTTGTCTCTGGTGAACCCTCTCGCTGCCCCATGCCTCTGGCCTGTACCCCAGCTTGTATGCATAAATAAATAAAATCTTAAAAAATATATAATTAAAAAAAATACCCTGCATTCAGCCAAAGCTTCCTATCCTCCCTAACATCTCCACCCCCCTGCTGAGGACATGTGTCATACTCCCTTGATGAAAGTGATTCAATCCTGACCTCCCTGGTGGCACAGCAGTTAAATGCTGCACTGTGGAGCTGTCCGCAGCAGCAACAGGAGTTCCACGCCGGGCCAGGGAGATTCCCACATGGCGCAGCAGACCTCTCCTGCCTCGCCCGCTGCTCCCCTCAGCAGTGTGTTTCCGTTGATCTGCCTGTTCTGCTCTCCACTCTATCTCTGGTGAGCCCTCTCGCTGCTCCATGTCTCTAGCCTGTACCCCAGCTTGTATGCATAAATAAATAAGTCTTAAAAAAAACACTTAAAAAAAACACTCTTAAAAAAAACACTCACGTCATCTTGCGATGACGTGAGCCATGTGTAATTCTGAAAAAGAAGAGAACTTGAGAAAAACCTTATCCACAGCTCTGAGATGGGAAGGAACTTGGTGTGTCCTATTAGACACAGTCCTATTAGACACAGCTACCCTAACTCAGATAGATTTTATAACAAATAATTGCAAACTTCAAATTCTAAGTAGCTCATACATCCATTTTAAAAAATGCAGATTTCTATCTTTAAAATTCTAATTCCATGGTTCAAGCGGATCAGCACTAACGAGGGTGCTTAAGAAGCCAGACTTTGAGAAACACTCACCTAGACAGCATTGTGCAAAGCTGCAGCCCCTAGGCAGGGCCGATCAGCACAGAGCTGGCTGCACTGTGCAAAGGGGGACAGCTGTGCATCACCCCAAGGTCCTAGAGGAGACTGTCTGCAGAGGGCTGGAGTTTTCTTGATAAGGACTTTGGAAAGTTAGGCTAATATCACTTCACCATTTAAAATGCCATTCTTAGAGGATCACATAATTGAAAAGGTTCCAGTTTTTAATTTTAATTCAATTGTGTCTTCAATTCTCACAGACCGCAGATTCCCTCAAGGCCCAGAGGAGGACACTGCAGGAATCTATTCCATGTTAATGAAGCTTAGAGCAGGGATGGCTTCTTATTTTTTTGCAAATATAAAGTAAAAAGACAACAGCTGGTATTTGTCAAGATCATAGTACCTTTGAGGGATTCTTCTGGGCACCAGTGATACAGGACTGAGCAAAACAGACAAAATCCCTGCAGTCACAGAGCTCTTAGTCTAAAGGATGGGTGATAATTACAAAGCAAGATAAATTCATAAAAACAGACAAACTCCACAATGATGGAGATTTCTGACTGTTTTACTTGATGCTGCACCCCAAGTACCTAGAATACTCATAGACATATTGTTAAGGGTTAATTCATTACCAACAGATGATAAGTGCACTAGCAAAAAATAAGGTAGGGAACTGGAATAAGGAGTGAAGGGGGTGCCATTTAATTTCTATGGGAGAATCAGGAAAAATCTCATAGAAAAGGGATGTCAGAGTTTGGAGTAAAGATCTGGAGGAATCTTGCGATGACGTGAGCCATGTGTAATTCTGAAAAAGAAGAGAACTTGAGAAAAACCTTATCCACAGCTCTGAGATGGGAAGGAACTTGGTGTGTCCAAGGAAAGCTTGGGAGAAGGAAAAGAGGGGAAGAGTAGTAGCGGGGTGAAGGGGAAATGGGTCAGGAACTGTGGGTTCCTACGAGCTGGCTACTAGCTGGCTACTCATGGGCCACTGTGACCTCTTTGCTCTCTGCAAACCCCAGCAGACATTCCTTGATGCCTGCGGAGAATACCCCACATCAGGAGGCAGGCCCGGGACCCCTAGGTCACTGTTGACCTGAGTACGTGACTATCCCCATGGAGTTCTCTGGAAACTCTGCCTGTGATAACATCAAATACTTTGCTGATGAAAATGTCTCTTGTTGAATGGTCGCTATGTCCCTTCTCTGTTCCTCGTAAAACTTTGGCCCCCATTCCTATCCCACCCTGCAGACCTTATTCCTCATACCATCGTCGCATGATCAGCTTTTACTAGCCCTTGAGCTTTCAATAATGACCCAAGAACTTCTGCTCAAGCAGCAGTCTCGCCTTCCAAACCTGCTCCACGACTGTTGGGTCCCTCACCACATTCCCACTGCAAAGCAGCAACAAAGTTCCTGTTGCAACAAGGAATGACCAGAGAGGGGAGTGGCCAGATATGACACCCTAATGCCTTCATTTGCTCTGCCATGAGGGTTTAAACAGCAGAGTGCTAGAAACTGCTTTTATTTTAACTTTTGTTTCAACTTCAGTGTTGTGAATTCCTTAGGGGGAGAGGGGGAGGAAGGAACTGTTGCCAAAACCCAGTGAAAGTGTCTTGCACCAAAATGCTAGCTGTAATAGGATGAAAAGAGTAGAATTCTGGGTAGAAGGTTTGGACAACAGGATTTGCTGATGATGGAATTTCAGAAATGACCAAAAAAAAAAAAAAAAGCAGCTAAAGATGTAGCCAGCCAAGGATGAAGAGGAACTGGAAGTGTGAAACACTACTAGTGGGAATGTAAAATGGCATGATGACCTTTGGAAAATTGCTTGGCAGTTTGTTTAAAGGTGACACAATGTGGCCACATTGCACTCTTAAGTGATTTACTCAAGAAAACTGAAATCACAGGCCTACACAAACACCTTTACTCTAAAATGATCATAGCAGTTTTATTTATAATAGCCCCAACCTGGAAGCAACCCCAATGCCCATCACTGGTGAAGGCATAAATAAATTGTGGTGTGCCCATATATTGCAGTATTAATCACACCAGAAATAACCAACTACTCTCATATACAACAAGAAGTTCCCAATTATTTAGTGTAATGAAAGTCACAGACACAAACGAGTACCTCTGTCTAGTTCCATTTAAATGAAATTCTAGAAAATATGGATAACGCTATAGTGACAAAAGCAGATCAATGGTCTCCAAGGGACACAGGTGAAGGGAGCAGAGGGTGAAAAGGAAGGTGGAAATGCTGATGTATTGATAGCGCGGTGGCTTCATGAGTCACAACTCATTAAACTGTGCACTTCAGATGGATGCTGGATGTACATGATACCTCAAAAAAGGATTGCAGAATGTCGGTCCACTTAATCCTCACACATGGGCTGCAAGTTAAATATTAATAACCCAATTTTAGAGATGAGCTAATTGGGTTGCAGGGAGGTTCAATCACCTTCTCAAGGTCACACAAATAGTAAATGGTGGGATGTAGACTTGTTTAGCAAATATACAAGTACCCCAATGCCTAGTCCCTTTCTCCTCTGCCATGCTGTGTCACAGAAGATGGCGTCCTCGCTGCCTTAGTCCCGAGTCCTTGCACCTGCAGCTGCAGAGTGAGGCCTGAGGAAGCGGCCTGTCCACTGAACAAGCCCCCTTTAGAGCTGGGCAGATGTCAGTGTAGACCTCAGCCTGCCCTGCCTGGCTTTGTGGCCTGAAACAAGATATGTCACTGAGACAGGGGCCTCCTTGAAAGTGCGTGCTTCCTTCCCCCTGCATGTTGCCTTGGAAACAGGAACACGAACAACAGTGCATATAAATCATTGCTTAATGAATGACAGCAAATCATTACTTACTTTCTGTCCCCAGTCACTTCTTTGTTTTAGTCAATTGTCTTAGTAATCCAGTGACTACTAAGAGGAGTTATTGCTGTCCGGGGTACAGACTGGTTGGACCCCGTTGGGGGCACATGCATCTTAAGAAGAACGCTGGACTTACTCTGACCTTGTCCGAGTAATCCTGAGATCTCTGCCTCTGGGCGGCCTTTGCCCTCCATTTACTGAACATGCAACACACGAGGAAGCACATTCTCTTCCAGTGACCATGCGAGGCTGCTCCAGAAACTCCTCCCTCGCTCACCAACGCAGAACAAGGTCATCCCTGTGTTGGACTCCCTGAGGCCAATACACAGGAGAGGCTGTGGTCCCTCAGAGAGATTCTCACCCTTGAGGTCTCTCCAGAGCTCTCTGTTGTTCTATCACTTCAATAAAACTCAGCCTCAAAATCAACTGTCCTGGTTAGCATCTTCATTTCATTTTTTTTTATAATATATATTTTTATTGTTATTTATGTCTTTTACATTTTGCATTCCCCTAGGGTAGCCCACCACCAATTCACCCATAATCCATCTCCATGGTCCCTTGTGTTCTTTTCTATTCCATTTTGTGCCCTTTCCCTTCCCTCCCTCCGGCTCCCTCCTCACCCCCCTCCCCCCCACTGATTGTCTGTCTCCCACCCGGCCTCTCTATAGTCCTGTTATAAGTGAAACCATTCGATATTTTTCTCTTTCTTTCTGGCTTATTTCACTGAGTATG
>PVIJ01020109.1:0-21756 GCA_004024925.1 Scalopus aquaticus | reverse complement strand
ATAAGCCAGAAAGAAAAAAAAAATATCGAATGGTTTCACTTATAACAGGACTATAGGGAAACCAAATAGGAGAGAGACACTTGGGGGGGGTGGGGGGAGGGGGAGGATAAGGGCACAAAATGGAGTAGAAAAGGACACAAGGGACCACGGAGATGGATCACGGGTGAATTGGTGGTGGGTTACCCAAGGGGAATACAAAATGTAAAAGATATAAATAACAATAAAAATATATATTAAAATAAATAAATAAGAACCCCAGGGGGTTCTTACAGGCATTCTCAGGATAACCCTTAGAGAAGGGGGAAAAAACACTCTCTATAATGGCTTTATTCCACAGATAAACAAAGGTTCAGATGAGTTTATCCCCCAAGGCAACTCATTCATTCGATCATTCAATCATTCAACAACTCATTGTAAATATAGATGTCCAGACACTATTGGCTTGTGCAGAATTGGGACCTGGTCCAGTCCCTAATCCACTGCTATTTCTAATCTGCTAGATATTCAGAAGTTTCAAGCAATACATGAGGCAGGATTGAAGAGGACCTAGGGAAAGCTTTATGGAGCAGGAAAAATTTGGATAGAATTTCAACTGCCAAGTTGAGACAGAACTGGTCCAGCAAAGATGTTGAAAATGGTACACTAGCTTGGGCCCAGAAACAATATTTGCAGACAGGGGACAAGATGAGGCAGAGAAGGCACAGTGGTGTTATAGCCCAAGGACCCCACCAGGCATATTTTAGGAGCCCTCAAAAGCTTACCCGTATATTTCCTAGACAGTCTGCATGGATGAATTTATTCCGGTTTGTTGGGATTCCCACTAGAAACAGGAAAATGCCACCAGCAGTAACCAAGCCTCCCAAAACAAGCACCCTCAAGTCTCCATGAGGCTTCATGAGGGAGAAGAGAAACAGTAATCAAGATACATATGCATGGAATTATTTCTCAGAGCAATTTAGTTCTGAGCCCAAGTTGCCTACCAGAATATAGGATTTAAGGATCTTTTGAAAAAATACTGATGCCTTCAAACCCATAAGAACAATGGTATATGGAGCTTTGGAATGGATTCCAGAAATCAGCTCATGGGGTGGTTCTAATGTACATCCAAGGTTGCAAAACACTGATCTAAAAATGCAGACTGCAGCATTATTTGTAATAGCCAAGACATAAAAACAACCTTTGTGTCCACTAATGGATGAATGGATAAAGAAATTGTGAGACACAAACACACACACAAACACATACACATCAAGTGACTATTATACAGAAAGCCTGCCATCTGTCATTTGTGACATGAATGGACCTCGAAAGCATTATGCTATTGAAATAAATGAAACAGGAAGAGACAAATACTGTATGATTTCATTTATAGACGATCAAAGGCATGAACTTCCAGTTAAAAGACAAATTAATAAGAGGATGTAATGTATAACAATGACCATAGTTAACACTAGTCAGTATACTGGAAGTTGCTAAGAGAGTAGATCCTAAGAATTCTCATCACCAGGGAAAAAATCATGTATAATTTTGTATCTATATGAGATGATGGATTTTAACTATCTCGTGGTAGACATCTCATACTATTTATGTAGATCAAGTCATTATGCTGTAATATAAACTTATACAGTGTTGTATATCAAATACATCTCAGTAAAACTGGGAAAAAATAAAAAGATAATGTTAGAAGTAATAAATGCAATATCCTGCAAATAAATATCCTGCAAATTGAAATACAGATGATTTTGAGCATAGTGATTTCAGTCTGTAAAAAAAGTAGGTCTAGCAAAAAGGCCTAAGCAATCCAAGGAGCAGGTTAAAGGCAAGAGTCAGTCAGTCTGAGGATGGCACCTGTGTCCTTCCTGTGGAGCACCTGAGTAGTAAGCCAATGTGTGCCAGGCCAGATAAGTTGATTTTTGAAAATACATACAAACATATACAAACACACATATGCATACACTTATATGCATTCATACACACATATAAATTATTACTATTTCCACCTTTCAAATAAAGAAACTGAATTTTGGGGCCTCTCTGGTGGTGCAAGGGGTAAAGTGTCAGCACTATGAAGCTACTGGCAGCCACTCCAGCATGAGTTTGATTCCCCGCCAGGGAGCTGACCCACATGGCGCAGCAGACCTCTCCTGTCTTTCCCTGCTGCTCCCTCAGCAGCGTACTTCAGTCGATCTGACTGTTCTCCTCCCCACTCTGTCTATGGTGAATTCTTTCACCTCCCCACACCTCTGGCCTACACCCCAGCTCTTGTTTGCATAAATAAATAAATATTTTTTTAAAAACCTGAATTTTGTAGAGGTAAAATTGCCCAAAGCTCTGAATAGAGCATTTGTTCAAATATAAATAAATGAATATTAAATCAAATAATTCAATACAAACAATAGAATATATTTGCTGCATTTATAGGACATTGTCATTTTTGTAGGTCAAAAATAGTTAAATATAGGCAACCCTGTATGATTTATTCTAATATGTTCCCATCAAATGTTGTCTTTAAGTGTGTTTCTTATTCAATTACGCCTGCTCATGTTTATAAAGAAAGTCTAACTGTATCTTGGCTTGACACTCCTCTGCAATGTTCTCTATACTAATTCCAAAAATACTAGAATTGTCTATATTACTATATTAACTTACTTGTTTTTCTATTCTTCTCATAGCAGCAATCAATTGTACTTGATAAAGCTTTTAACCAAGAGAAGCAGAATAAATAAATGACTCTCCCTGATAACAAAATCAAACTAATAAAAGTTTTATAGGTCTATCAACCTTTATAGGAAGAACTGAGATTGACTAGCCAGCTTTCAGATTTCTTGAGAACAAGGACAAATCTTGCAGCAAAGTAACAGAAACAAAAACTTGTGAATTTAATCTCTAATTTTAATAAAAGCAGGAAGAAAGAAGAGCAAACTTTTCTCCCCTTAGAATATTCTGGATATCAGAATATCCTAGAAGAAGCTGTACTGGCTCTAACATTGGTTAAATAAGCAAGATCATGCTAAGAGAGGTTTGCTTTGTCATACCATTGCCTCCATATTCCATTACAGGACACCATATTTTTTATTCAGCCTCACCAGATCTCATTGAGTAAGCTCCACATAGCAAGACCACCCCTATTTTATTCAGCTCTTGATTACCTGTGCCTAGCACAGTACGTGACATGTAATAGAAGTGGTTAAGCATCTTAGAAAGAATATGTTTACAAAAGCAAGACTTGCTGTAGTCACAATAGGAACAATGACTGGTTTTTCTATGCCCACTTGCTGATAACTGGCTATGTGTTATTGGACGAGTCATTTAAATTCTCTGGACCTTCTTTTTCCTAATCAGTAAAAGTGAGGATTAGGATCGAATCCCTTTTTACATCTGTAATTGTAATGCACAGAATGAGTGTGACTGCATTAGTCTTGCGTATACGGCAGGTAACATTTCTGAACTCTCTCCAGTTACTCATCAGTACTCTACACTTATCCAAGAGCACCCAGAGAAGGGCAGGCAGTCCAAGATTATAAACCGAATTACAAAGAAATCTTAGGAGACTTCTCAAGGTATCAGAGTTCTTTGTCCACATGAGATTTTACAATAGCAAGGCTCCCAAGGACAAAATTCAGTATGCAGAAATTGGACTCTCTTTTTGCATTGTCTGATTCAATTTAGGAATAATTTCTCAGTCATATTTTCTTCCATGAGATTCACATTTTCATTGCAATCATCCTATTAACTCCAATGTTCTATTCTCTCACCTTTTAAAAATAATTGAAATTTTTCTGTGAAAATTTGATTTCTCCCCACGGGAAAGGTACTAAATAACAGTATCTACTCTGCAAGGTCAGACTTGTGAAGTTCTCTGTCCTTCTGGTGAGATGCATCCCCCAACTGGCAAATGTCATATACGCTAGGAT
This sequence comes from Scalopus aquaticus, assembly GCA_004024925.1. Lineage (NCBI taxonomy): Eukaryota > Metazoa > Chordata > Mammalia > Eulipotyphla > Talpidae > Scalopus > Scalopus aquaticus. Next base: position 17,842 of record PVIJ01020109.1, on the reverse strand, counting down.
TATATGCCATTCTGGCCCCAAACACCACTTTTAACCCTCTATTTACCAACCTCTTCATAATTCTTTCAGTATGATTATAGGTTGTATCAAATGGATTACAATGCAAGGAAAAGGGGGAATGGGGAGGGGTGGGGAGGGAGAAAAGCCAGAGAAAGAGACCTGTTACTTTCTATACTCACCTACTAGAAAAACAGCCTTGAACTCTAGACATGCTTCCCAGATTATACATAATAGAAAAAGGTCTTAGACACAATTTGTTGATGAAATTTGAACATTTTGTAACACTTATATTATAGCATTTATGAGACAACTATGAAAGAAATAGCACTGTCTTGGTCAGACAATGACACTGTCACATACCTCATGATCCTGAGACTTACTGACGTATTTAATAGATCCAAACCACAGCAGCTCAAAGCACTGACTGTGGCACTGAGGTTGCTCAGGGTATTCCTCTGTGGATAGTTTGAATGTGGGGTCGAATGTGTCTTCATGCAAATGTCTGGCACCCACCCAGGTGGGAATGTCTGGCAGACTGAGTCAGCTGAGCTGTAGTACCTATGCCAGCCCCTCCAGCGTGATGGTCTCAGGTAGCTGTACTTTTCACATGGCTCAGTGATCTTAGAAAAAGTTCTTCAAGAATCTAAAAATGGGGACTTCTAGCTTCTTAAAGGCTGGGCCAGGCAACTGGTACGATGTCATTGGTGCCATTTTCTCTACTGGCCAAACCAATCAGAGTCACACATTTTCCAAGGAATGAGATATAAACAATCCCATCTTGCCCCACCTTAACCTCTTGATAGGAAGAGCATTAAAAAAAATTGCAGCCATTTTTAATGTGCCATCTCTGGCAAGCTTCCCCAAGGTATCACCCATCTCAGCAGCTGGGCAAGTCAATATAGGTTGTTGATCCCTACCAATGAAAAGTGAAAGAAGCCTGCCAGGAAATGAGGCTGAGAAATGTTGAAACTCATTCCAAGATGGATATGAAGAGAAAGAAGCTGCATCATAATCATTAATCATTTGTTTGTGGCTCTTAGTCTGGAGAAAGGAACTTCTCGGAGTAGAAGAAGGACAACAGAGTCAGGCATGCATGACTGAGAAGGCAAGAGTGACACTATGAAATGTCAATAACACTGTCTTCTGATCCTGCTCGAGAGGAAACTGGGGGCACAGTTCTTTTCAGGTGAAAGCTCTGTAAAATAGAAATATTGTACAAAGTAAGAGTTATGACCTTTAGAGATTTGTTAAAAATGAAGAAAAAACTTTGCTACTTGGGAACTTTATCAAACAACTTTAATACACTCTAGGGAATCTAACAACGTCCACGTCTTTTCCCGTCTACTGGAGTGAACGTTTGTGAGCCGCTGAGTGCCCTCTAAGACCAAAGCACTCATTGCCTCATCTGCTGGGACTATGGGCTGGCAATTGATGGTACTCAGCTGAGTTCGTCCCTGGGACTCACTCTACCCCTAAAAGCTTTGTCCAGTGGGCAGCCCTCATCTAATTACCAACCCTTTTATGGGGTCAGCTGATAGCTTTTTTTGATGACTACATTATAGTTCAGTCCTCCCTCCCCACAATCTTTCCCCCTCTATCCTCCATAAGAGTTGAACTCATGGGCATTCTTGAGTTTTTTCACATAAGCTTCCTCTCAGAGTTTGTTTCCTAGGAAATTCAAGCAAAAATATAAGTATAGCAGCAACTGAGGCAAAATAATGACAAAATTCTGTGTCTATTTTGGAAGTTTTGGGCATGACCAGGTGAGACTGAACCAGCCATGCAAAGTACCTGCCAGTTATTTTGCTCCTATAGGGAAACAGAATAACCACCACACAACCAAGGTAAATGGCTCTGAATGTTTCCTTGGAATGAGCCTGGTTCTTTATTCCATTCAGTTGTGAGCTGGCAAACTGGATCTGTGGGACAAAAAGGATCCTGACTTGTACCTTTTGCCAATTTCCATGGTGTAAGTAATCCTACCTGGGCTGATTTCAAGCCATCAACTGTTTAACAATGGGGGCTCATCAAATGCCTAAGTGTTGGGCCTCCCTGGTGGCCCAACGGGTTAAAGCACTGAGCTGTGGAGCTGTCGGCAGTGGCGATGCGGGTTCGACGCCCCTCTGGGGAGAATCCCACATGGCGCAGCAGACCTCTCTTGCCTCACCTGCTGCTCCCCTCAGCAGTGTGTTTCCATCAATCTACCTGTTCTGCTCCCCGCTCTGTCTCTGGTGAACCCTCTCACTGCCCCAAGCCTCTGGCCTGCACCCCAGCTTGTATGCATAAAAATTTTTTTTTAATTAAAAAAAAATTCCTAAGTGTTTCACAATCAGCTCTCAGGTTCTGGTAGGATCTACCTCCCTGCGCACACTGCATGTGAGTGTAATGCCCTGCTCAGACCTCCCTGACCTGTGTGGGCACCAAACTTACAGGAAGTAAATTTGATATAGTACTGACAATGGCTTGTTATGGCAAGAGAATCAGAAAAAAAATATGATTAAGCAAAGCAATCAAAGGCTAAATTTGAATAAAAGTATATAGAGAATATGAGCAGGGGACACACCAGAGAGTAAAAGCTAAAGGGAGATGCAGTGATACCAGAAACCAGGAAGTAGTGGAAACTATGAGTGAGTTGTGGTGGTGAGTGTAACTAAGTAGGTACAAGAACAGACACTAGAAGACAATCCAAGTAATACAGACATGAAAAGTAGCTTAGTGGTGGGGCCACAGAGCGAGAGCAATTGGCTAGCATTGTTGACATGGTGACAAGCGCTGCCTCAAGGGTTGCATTGAACCCCTGACCAGTAGTGTCAGCTCTCTTATCTGAGTGGACTGCTTAGACAGCGAGATCCCATCTTTCTTACTTTCACATACATCGTTACAATCATTCCCTGTTATTTGCAGTCATCAGAGAGAATCTCTGTTACTTGCAAAGACACAACTTTATTAACCCCAGGTCACCAGCTGAGATGAATAGCCACAAGGCAGAAACAAACTCAGACCGTGTACAAATGCTGTAGACATCATTAGAAGCAATTCTGAAATAGAAGCAGCAGAATCCCTGTGATAACAAGGGAAAGACAAAGCCTTTTTCTTCTGAGGGTCTAAATATCCATCAAGGCAGCATGAATAAGCCACTTCTTATCTCTGTTAGTGAAGGGTACCACTCACTTATTCATTCATTCATTCATTCATTCATTCATTCAACATCCCATGCTGTCAGGCTCTGGGATACAATGATAATCAAAAATAAACACAGACTCTCCATCATGGAGTCTGTAGTTTAGTGAGGGAGAAAAATATTTGATCAAAAAAAAATCCATGGAAAACATAAAACTCCAGTTTCCTCTCGAGCAGGATCAGTGCTAAGTGCTAAGAATGAGTGACACATGATTCTAGGGGACTTCACAGTGGGGTTGATGGGATTTGACTTAGTTGAGGAGATTAGAGAAGACTTCCCTGAGAAGTGATAATGAATTGAGATCTGAACAATGTGTTCAAGTGAAGAGGGGAGGAAAGAGTAGTGAGGAAAACTAGAAATAGCATATACAAAAGCATATGCAAAGGGAGCATGAGGATTAACAAACCTTTGGATTCAAAGCAAAGTCTTGTGCCAACAGCATCGGTATCACAGGGAGTTGGTTAGAAATGCAGAATCTTAGGCCTCATTATAAATACACTTAATTGAAATCTGCACTTTAAACAAGATTTCCAGGTAACTTGTACATATTTTAAAATTTCAGAGATTGAAAGAAGACCAGGGTGGCTGGACCTAAGAAAGTACAGGGTAGGGCATAGTGTAAGCCAAGATTGACAGGAAGAATCCAACACCCAGAGCCTCATAAGCATGTTTAGGACTTTGGTTTTATTTTAAAAGTATTGGAAAATCTTGTCATGGGGGCGACTGGGGCGGGGGGGACAGTGGGAAGTGAGGGAAGCATTTAGCTACAATGTAGAAAATTACTAGACTGCAGTATAATTAATTGTGATTCACAATTAGAAAGTGATTACAAAGGTCCAGGCAAGAGATTGTGGGCGTCTGAGCTGTGGAGATAAAGGTGGAGTTGGAAAGAGGGGAGTAGGTTTGAAAAATAATCAGGATATTAAGTCAACAAGACATATGATGATGATGATAGTTTGGACTGGGGAGGTGGGAGCCTGACAAAATATAGGATGCCTTCAAACTTACACAAAGGATTTTTCATGCTATTTGTTGACTTTTTACTATATGCTTATAGTGTTAACAATCATGCCTGAAATACCCAATACTTGTGACTAAATGAGTCATTGAACTGAATGAAAAGCTTAAGGAATAGTTTAAGGGGGAAGATCATGAGCTTGGCATTGATTTCTGCTGGGGATTGTGGCGGATTGAATTTTTTGCCAAAAAAATTTTTGAAGTCCTAACCCCTCATATCTGTGAACATGACCTTTTGTGAAAATAGGGGCATTTGCAGATGTAATCAGTTAAGATGAAGTCATGTTGGATTAGGATGGGCACTCGGTCTAATGACTGGTAACCTTATAGAGAGATTTGGAAACACAGAGAAATAGAGGGAAGACAGTATGTGAAAATAAAGACAGAAACTGAAATCATGCATGTATAAGCCATGAATGCTGATTAACAACAATCACCTGAACTAGAAGAGAGGGGCAGGGAACAAATTCTCATTCAGAGCTTCCAGAAGGAACCAGTCCTGCTGATACCTTGATTTCAGACTTCTGGTCTCCAGAATGGCCTGAGAATAAATTTCTGTTGCCTTCAGCCACCAGGTGTGTGGTGTTTTGTTATGGTAGCCCTAAGAAACTAATACAGGATAACTTTCCAACACCCCGGGAGAAATGTGTATAAATGACTTGAAATTTGGATCTGAAATTGAGCAATTACTGTAAAGAAGGCTCTTCATCAGAACCTGTGCTATTATTAAGTGAAACATCCTTAACTGCACGCTTCTTAGCCACTGCTCCAGGGAACATGGGAGTCCAACACGTTGTAAAGAACAGGTTATGAGATCCCAAGTATGCATTTTGAAATCAGAGAGTAAAGAAAGATATAAAAGAAAATGGAATGTTAAAAAGAAAACAAAATATTGTAGACAACATGGAAAAGTTGTGCTCCAACTTCTTCTTCAAGGAACAAAGATGCTTTCTCATATTTGAGATTGTGTGTTATCTTACTATCTGGCTATATACAGCAGCTGCCTAGCAGTCTCTTGGAGATATCTGTGAGTTTCATCATTTTTAAGAAAGGTTGGAAGATAACCTTTCTGAGCCTTTCCTGGGATGTAAACATCACTATCAGTTCCCTGTAAGATTTTAAAGGTCACCCTCATTTATCATGGGGCAGTCTGCTCCCCAGGCATCAGACATCACATTGTGCTCAACACCGATGCTATGCTATATACAGCACAGTCTCCTGTAAAATGGGCCTTGAGCCCACCACAGACTGACTGCCTGGGAATAAAGATCTCCAAGCTTACTTTGCCTGGGTTGCTCCAGGTTTCTATGCATGCTGGCTAGCCCTTCGACTTTGAGCAGAACTGTGAGTTAATATGAGCTACTGGAGAACAGAGAACAACAGGCTTTTTACATATAGTTTCAGGTGACCCATGCTTCAGAAGCTCAGCTCTTATTCAGTCATCCAGGAATTTAAACCATATCTCCACAGGCATAATAGATGGATGGTGTTAAGGGGTTCCATGCTAGCCCACACAATGTAGCCAGGCTCACTGAATGTGACTATTAATGGAATTACTGGAACATACAGACCTGGTGGCCATATCAAAGAAATCTTTCCCTTTTCTCCTTAGTTCTACTCCCACCCATCTACCTTGCAATCAAAATTAACTATAAGCCAAAAATCAATTCTAAGTCAAATCATACAAACACATTTAAAAGCAATGTACAGAGATGGGCTTCTATGGGAGCAACTCCAGGTGGTCTGGGAGAAATGGTCAAAAGGTCTCTAGACAGACCTCTCCAGCCTGCTAAATTCTTAACTCTTTCCTGTGCTCCTCTTGCTGCCAACTACTTAAACTTTTGTGCTACAGGCCTGCAGGATCCAACCTGCAGGCTTAGGCATGAACCAAAGCTTTCTTCTTCCCTTCCCTCTGGTCAAAGCAAAAGTAGATCAAATATTTCTAAAGGAGAACATAACAATAATAACAAAAAGTAAAATAATAGAAAGGTAATACAGGGCCTCCCTGGTGGCGCAGCAGTTAAGTGCTGCGCTGTGGAGCTGTCGGCAGTGGCGACGTGAGTTCAACGCCCAGCTGGGGAGATTCCTACATGACGCTGCAGACCTCCCCTGCCTCGACCGCTGCTCCCCTCAGCAGTGTGTTTCCATTGATCTGCCTGTTCTGCTCCCCGCTCTGTCTCTGGTGAACCCTCTTGCTGCCCCACACCTCTGGCTTGTACCCCAGCTTGTATGCATAAATAAATAAATCTTTTTTAAAAATGGCAATTAAAGTGCCTTTATTAAAAAAAAAAGGTAACACAAAAGCATGAATAAATGTTCATTTACATGTCATGCCTAAGTGGTCCATGGATTGGAGAACGGACTGATGTAAATTCCTAGGAAGTAATGGCTGTCCATTTGGCTAACATACAGCACAGGTGGTGTCCCTACCCTTCCCCCAGCTAGGGAGGGTGAGTTGGTCTCTCTGCCCCTAGTACTTGCTACTACTGTTGTAGCATGTTGGTCATGTGCTGGGACATTCGGCTCACCAAAGCAAGACTATCAGTTGGATTGGAGTAGACAAAGGAGAGGAATAAATAACTTAAGACTTTGAAATCTACTCTGATAAGAAGTGTTCAGTGTCATCAAGCTAATTAGAGTGGGGAGAATTTGGGGAATTGGAAGCCAGTTCTAGAAACTGGGCTCCATTTCTACCTTCGTTCTTATCTCCTTTAGATGTGCCTGGAGCTGTACAATCCATCTCCTTCTTGTATCTTTAGATCCAAAATGGGAGGAAGAAGGGAGGGAGAACCAGACGCAAGTTCACACTTGCTCATCTGCTGGTGAGAGCATAGATGCCAGCCTTTGAGATAATCTTAGCATTTTCATGGGAGAATGATAAATGACTAGAGATTCTTTAGCCAGCAACCAGGAACACTGGTGCTCCTGCCTGGTTGCAGCCCCTCAGCTCCACTGGTCTGTATTAAGGAAGGATTGGGAACTGGTAGGGAATCGAGAGTACAAAGATAACGAAAGAGTAGCGATGAAAAATGTCTTAGCTATTCCCCATCTATTTCCTATACACAGTGTCCATAAGAGAAGCAATAACTAAAAACTCTTCCAAAAATTGTTAGAACTGGTCAATGAACATATCAAGATTGCAGGCTCAAAAATCAACACACAAAAATCAGTTGTATTTCTATATACTAGCAAGGAAAAATCTAAAAAAGGAATTAAGAAAACAACCCCATTTACAAAAGCATTAAAAAGAATAAAATATTTAGTAAAAAACTTAATCAAGAAAGTGAAAAGACTTGTATACTGATAACTAAAAAACATCACTGAAAGAAATACAGAAGACACAAGTAAGTGGAAAGATACCCTATGTCCATGGGTTGGAAGAATTAATGTAACTGCCTATATTGCCCTAGGTAATCTACAGTATTGCAATTTCTATAAAGACCCCAATGGTATTTTTTGTAGAAATAGAAAAAAATCATCCTAAAATTCACATAGAATCTCAAAGGACTCCAAATAGCCAAAACAATCCTGAGAAAGAAGAACAAATCTGGTGGTATCACAATTCCTGGTTTAAAAAAGTATCACAAAGTTTGGGGCCTCCCTGGTGGCACAACAGGTTAAGCGCAGCACTATGAAGCTATCCAGAGCCACTGCAGCATGAGTTCAATACCTGGTCAAGGAGATTCCCACATGGTGCAGCAGACCTCTCCTGCCTCGCCCACTGCTCCCCTCAGCAGTGCACTTCAGTTGATCCGCCTGTTCTGCTCCCGACTCTGTCTCTGGTAAATCCTCTCACTACCCCACGCCTCTGGCCTATACCCCAGCTTGTATGCATAAATAAATAAATCTTTAAAGTAAATATATATATTATATAAATATATATATATTTATCACAAAGTTATTGTAATAAAAATACTATAGTACAGGCATAAAGTCAGACATACACACCAATGAACAGAAAAGAGGACTCAGAAATAAACCCTCCTATATAGGTCAAATGATCTTTAACAATGACACCAAATCTGGGCCTCCCTGGTGGCACAATGGGTTAAGTCGCAGCACTATGAAGCTACCCAGAGCCACTGCAGCACAAGTTCGATACCCAGCCAGGGAGTTTCCCACATGGCGCAGCAGACCTCTCCTGTCTCCCCTGCTGCTCCCCTTAACAGTGTATTTCAGTAAATTTGCCTGTTCTGCTCCCCACTCTGTCTGTGGTGAATAATCTCACACACTCACCCCTACACTGCACCTCTGGCCTACACCCCAGTTCTTCTATGTAAAAATTAAAAAAAAAATGTGGTACCCTTATCACTTAACGGTAACTCCTCTAAATCCCTCCATTCTTTCTTCCAAGCTCTCCTTTTCCAAGTTCCCTGTTCTCAAAAATTTCAGTCTGTTTCTTCTATTCTTTTCTCCTTTTTAGCCTACAAATAGTACTATTTTTCCCACCCCAAAAACCAGCCAACTAATGTTGTACTGCCTCTTTCCTTTCTCTGTCAAGCTTTGCAGAGCTGCCAATATTTGCTTTCTGTTTCAAATTTCCTCCCCAAGGTCACTGAAGATTCTATATGACCAAGTCTACTAAACATTAAGTTCTTTATTGCAAAAATTATTCCTAGGGCTTCTTTTCATTCCATATTTCCTTTGTTGATAATGTTATCCCTACAACTCTTAAAATATCCCCATTCTATAAGCTGCAGTATCTGTGTAACTTCAGTCACTCCTATGGGTTTAACAACCAACTAAATGAAAATGATGTGTCTCTAATCTATAGCTCTGACCTTGACTTCCCTCCAAAGCCTCAGGCACATATACACAATTCCTTATTCACTGTTTCTACATAGGTGCTGCATGGGAACCTCAGATTCACCTAGTCTAAAATAACACATCAACTTTCACACAAATCTTCCTTCCTCTGTAGCACCCATGGTCACCCAATTAGCTAAGCCAAAAAAAATGAGATATACCTTTAAATCTCTGAATTCCTTTGCTATACACTCTCATTTAAATGTATTTTAAAAATCACCAAATTCTACTAATTGTGCTTCTTAACTGTTTCTCAGAATTGTAGATCATATGATCAACCACTTCCTGCTTAAAATACTCCAATGACTTTCCATCGTATTTGGCAAAAAATAAATATTCCTAGACACCACATGATCTGTCCTCTCTCCTATTCCACTCACGTCCTCTGTAACTTGGCCCCCTATAACTGAACTCTAACCATATTGTGTCTCTGTTCCTCAAATATCCATGCAAACTCATTCATATCTCTAGGTCATGCCAATTGAGGTTTCCCCTTCCTGAAAAGATTTTCTACCAGTTTATTGTATGGCTGGCTCATCACTCATCTCCACTTCTCAACACAAAAGCCATTTCTAAGAGCTTAATCCTGGTCCACTACATGCAGCAAGAAGAGACCCTCTTTGACTCATCATCACTTTTATTTTCTGCAGAGCAGTTATCGCTATTTCTTTTTTTTTTAAAGATTTATTTATTTATGCATACAAGCTGGAGTACAGGCCAGAGGCGTGGGGCGGTGAGAGAGTTCACCAGAGACAGAGTGGGGAGCAGAACAGGCAGATCGGCAGAAATACACCGCTGAGGGGAGCAGCGGTCGAGGCAGGAGAGGTCTGCCTCGCCATGTGGGAATCTCCCCAGCCAGGCGTTGAACTCGCATTGCCTCTGCCAACAGCTCCACAGTGCAGTGCTTAAATGCTGTGCCACCAGAGAGGCCCCCACTTATTGCTATTTCAATAATTTTATTTGTGTATTTCCTCATTGTTCTTTTACTATAGTAAGTACTAAAAATTTGGGAAATATTGCATTTGTTTAACCTGACTTTGGTCCATTTCCCCTACAAGAATTTAATTATTATGAGAGCTGGGATTTTGTGTATCTTACACAGCCAATATCCATTCCTCCCAGGGAGGTCATGGCTTCTTCCCTCACCCTCCTGACTCAATACAGCATGCTTTATGTCTAATTTTAATTGAAATATGACAAAGAAAGAAAGTGAAATATACACATTAAAAAAAAAAAAAAGACAACTCTCATTCACCTGCACAGAGGCATCTGGAACCCCAGTTTTCGAGTGGTACTAAAAGTATCTTGGTCCTCACAGTGATTACACCAAACTCACATAAATGCCCCAGGGGTCAACATTTACTAGGCACCTTTTTGTGCCTTAAGATATTAAGGGTTGGGTGGGTTCTCTAGTGAATTCAGCATTCTCTAGCCCATAAGAGCTCATGTATTTTTTTCTAATCAAGGAAGGCACACAAGCAACTGAAATTGTGGAATCAAATATCTTAAGTTATCTGAGATGATTCTGATTGCTGCATCATGTGTCCTGGTGTGTGATTCAGAATATCTTGACCTTGTAACTGTAAATTTATCATGACCATTACCACCAACAGATAACATAAAGCCAATTAAGTCTGCCGGTATTCAGGGGAAACTTCACAACAGATCTGTTACTTGGATCTTGATATAACTGTAGGATTTTTCCAGCCAGAGAAGATAGGGAAGAGTATTCAAAGCAAAGCAAAAAAGGTGAGCAAATGTACAGATGGGTGGATCATCAAGTACACAAAAAGAGAGAAAAAATAAGCTCACAAAGGTGAACGACTACAAAATGATCAGAGCTCTGTGGTGGAGAATCTTGAATGTCATGAGGATTGCTAAGCATATTTCCTCCTTCAATTCATTTATCTTCCTCTCTAGGTCATATCTAGGTTGAACCACATAAGAAATACATGGAAAATTCGTTTAAAATGTTTACTTCTGGGAGTCAGACCTGGGGGAAATGATTCAGACCATTTGTAATGGGTCCGTAGACTCTTTGTTGAGAAATTCAAAGTACGAGTTCAAGTTGGAAACCATGACTACGGGGATTGGAGGAAGCCCCACTTAGTCTTGCTCCACTGCCATTTATCAAGATCTAATAATGATTGGTTGAGCATTTGAAAGCTGCAGGATAGAACAGGAAGTAGACTGGCTCCTCCATCCATCAGAGAGTGGGTTTTGGGCTTAGTCCTGCTGTTACTGTCCATACGCTTATGCTTGGGCACTCAGCGTCCACTGAGCTTCCAAATGCTCCCCACCTCTCCATGTGTCCAGTACAGACTGCGGGGTTTCTGTCTCAATGTCCTCATCAGCAATCATGGTTTGCACTAGGCTTCTAGCTTCTGAAAGAACCTGAGTTACTTGGCTGGAGTCTGATCATCTGCCTGACCCTAACACTCCCCTTTCTGTGAAGCTGTACTGTTAGTGAAGTTTTTACTCCAAAGCAGAGCAAGCCCCAACATGGGTCCTCACCAGAATCCTCAGAGAGGTGTCAAAAAAAGGTTCTAGTGGGAGGATAGTGATCATGTTTATATTTCAGGAGGATAGATACCAAAAAGGGGAAGTGCAGGAATATTTAGTAGGCTTTTGTAGTAGTTTCAGTGAAGTGATACATGGAAGAAGTATGCAAACAATGGTTGAGAACACGGAGGAGAGGGCACTGAGCAGTTGGTCACAAATTAGGGGCAGAGAGAACAAAAGCAAAGATGAGGTCAAGGTTTCTAAATTTCTTAAGTGATGTCTTGACTAGATAGCTATTTGCTTTTGTAGCACTTACTACCTGTTTTTAATCTTCAAGTTTTCACTGCAATGGGGAAGCACCACTATTAAATGATGTCATAGTTAGTTTCAGTCTATTTATAAAAACAAACAAAACACTGTAAGAACCACAGCACTGAAAGTCTTTTCTCCTGAGTTGAACTAATTTTCTCCACCACAAATATCAAAAGTACCTGGAAATGCACAAAGCAATAATTTTCGATCACTAAAAGTACTGTTATTATTCCAAGTCCCAAAGTAGACCCTTCAAATGTTATTGTAGAAAAATAAAAAAGTTTGTCTTAGAGATGTGATTCTTTGTGCATTTAAGATGGTTAACCTGCAAATAAAAATTTACAGCAAGTCACTCATCTTTTTGTTTCCTTTTCTCAGCTTTATTTAACAATTTTATTCCTGACTAATTTGACTAATTTGAACAGATGTGTATTGCTTGGAAAAGATTTTCTCTGGTAAAAATAATGCAAAATAATATTTTGATTAGGTAATGTTTACTTTTCCTGAAATTTAGTATGTGCAGAGATTTAGGGGAACTTAAAAATTAAATTCACTTTCAGACCTTAGAAATATCATACAGTTGCTGTCCTTAAAAAACACTCTACTACTTAAATGATGTTTAATTGTCATAACTTGATCCCTTGAAAGATTATAGCTGTCTTCTTTACTCTGCTTGAAGTCATTAAGTAGAACCAATAGTAAAATTAAGCAGTAAATCTGCTGATATAAAATTCTTCATTCCTAATTTGGCTAATGTCCATCTCTAAATGAGAATGCAACGAAACCTGGAGCTTTCACTTGCAAAGAAAACTTGAAATCAAATGCTGAGCCCACAAGTTCCGGAAGCTAGATCTGCCAGGCACAACCAATGGGGACACCACATGAACCTGTGCACCAGAACAATTCTTCCTAGAATATGAATTTGATTTTTCCTGGCTTTCTTCTTTCAACAAATAATGGGATGATTGCCAAACTCTACTCCTCCTGGTTCCACAAACACTTTCCTACTGTGGAGGGAGTTTTAGCAACATGCACTATGAAATCATTTTTCCTGTTTGGTGTATACAAAGTGAAATAAGCCAGAGGGAGAAAGACAAATACTGGATCATGTCACTCATATGTGGAATATCGAGAAACAAAACAAAGGAACTGGCCAAAGTAAAGCTTAGAAATATGACTGTAGAATTGAGGGTACCACAGGGGGAGTATAGGGTAGGGACAAAGTAGGCAGGGAGCAGATGTTATATGATAAAGGGATATAGGTGCTCTGGTGGTGGGTGGGTGGGGAATGGAGAAATTGTGAACCCATTCCCTAAATTAGACACAGTGCTGTAAACCAATCACCTCAATAATAAAAATGTAAATAAAATTGCAAAAGAAAGATTCCAGATAAAAGTGGAGGGGAAAATATTATTTTCTTCCTTGATGAGTTCATTTTGGCCTTGTATGTTCATGAAGGAGGAACAACCTCTCTTTCAAACAGCAGATGAATAATTGCTTATGAATAAGAATGCCTCTGGCCAGAGGCAGGGAGTTGCCAGTTCCCTCCTTAGTATCATGTAACTGCCAAGTAACAATTGGTAAACTGCCCCTGGGAATTTTCCACACTCCAGATTACAAGGAGCGATGTTCTTCTTTGTTCAGATTAACCGGAGGAAAGAGGAAAGGCAAAAAAAAAAAAAAAAAGACTAGCAGGTGTGGCCTAATTCACTGAGGTCCAAACTGACAAAGAAGCAAAAACCTCCTACACCTGCATGTAAGAACAAAACTCAAGTGCAGTAGGAATTTGGAATGTCAAGCCAATGTACCAGTGATGAGTTTAAAATTGCCTTAAACCAGGTTGCAAAGAAAGTCAGCACAGGCTAAGACTTGTCGGAAGCTTGAGGACTGGACCTCTCCCTTCTTTGGCTTCTCCCCAGCTGGGATTTAAGAACAGAGGTGATGAGACCATGACCTGAACCCAGAGTTCTCAGTAAATTCAAGAAAACAATACTTCTATGGAGCAAAACTAAACTTAGGTCTCTAATAAAGTATGTTCTCATTTTTAGTAAAAATCTATGTACTTAGTGAACAGAGCAAATCCGGCTGTATTTTTCCCGTGAAGAAAAGGGAGAGAGGATGCAAAAAAGCCCAAAGCTTCTACACTCCAAGTCTGAAAGAGCCACACAAGAGTTTCAGTCCTTCCGTAGGGGCAAATATTAGCTCCCCAGAAAGCTTGAATATGGTAAGTGAAGCTCGGAAATGTTGTATCACTCACCCAAAGCCAAATGAGCCTCAATTCAAATCAGCATGGCCAAACTTCAAACTTGAAGCTTGTTCTTGGTCCTACTGGTTTCCAAACACCAGTCCCTGGGCTAGCCTGCCAGGTTCTAAGACCTACCGGGGGTTTTCAAAATGCCTGGACCGCAGATGCAAAACACCTAACCCATTGATCTGGAATGAGACCTGGGAAACCATGTGTTTTTTTATGTTTGTTTGTTTGTTTGTTTAAATCTCCTTCACATTTTTCTGCAATTAGACTTGAGAACCACTGCAGTAAATACAAACAAGAAAACCCCTTCTAAGCTTTTATTACAGCAATTAGTGATCTTGTGGAAATCTTCACCCATCTCCCAAATCAAAATATAATGCATCTGATACTGTTAAGGAATGTATCTGATGCTTCCATGAACCATAAAATGTACTTCTGAAACACTTAAAGTTCCAGTGTTCCTTTAAAAAATGTACTTGAGTTAGGACTTAGAGCACACTTTTTAATGTTCAGAAAATGAGAGTGCATCTTTGCAACTAATTTTTAACCTACAATTGTCCTGCTACAAAACCACAGTTTCCTGTAGCATTTAAGATTTTCCTTCCTTCTTGGTGTCAGGGCTACTGGTGCTTAGGACAAAGCACCTATCTTAGACATTTTTTTCCTTACTGAACCTTGTACATATTTTAGACATGGGCTAAGCATATATTTCAGCCAACTTTCTAAAATACACTTTTTCCTAAGACACTGTATATTTTTCTTCTTGCTAAGGATTCTTTTCAGCATCTCTAGGGACCTGAGGTGCAGCTTTTTATATCCTTATACTCTCCAATTACAGGTTATTTTTGTGTCCCTGTATCCAGGTCTTAAAGTTTTCTTTCTCCTTTTTTGTCCCCCCTTTTCAGTGACAATATCCACAGCTTGACTAAAGTGGGGTTCAGAGCTTTATAGTCCAGAGAACAAATCAAGCCTGACACCTGTTTTTGTACATAACATTTGATCAGAACACAACCAGGTCCTTCATTTGCTTGTTGATGGCTAATTTCATGCAACAGTGGGAAAACTGAGTAGCCAGAAGTAGACAGAGACCAAACAGCCTACAAAGCCAAAAGTATCTATTATCTAGCCCTTTCCAGAAAAAGTTTGCTGATTTCTGAACTAAAGGAACATTTCTTGTGAAAATATTTGTAAATTTTCTTTGAGTAGAGAAACACCACATATACTTCCAGGGAAACTCCAAAACACATAGCTGTGGGAATTTTATCATTTGCCTATTTTTTTTTAATTAAATTTTAAACCTTAGCTTTAGGGTAGAACATGTATATCCTTTTTTTAACCCTCATGTTCAGATTTCACTAGGTATTAAAGAGGCAATGGTAAAACCTAAAAATGATAATGTTATCATTAAAATGCATTCTTTGATGTGAAATGAATCACCTAGTTATTTGTATGAGTAGGGGTACAGAGAAGATTATTTGGATCTCTATTAATTTGCCTTAACTCCACTTAATCTTTCCTCCATCTGCTAAAATGAACTCCAGTTTTACCAACTTGAACCTTGTATTGCTGATAGCAAAGGGAGACAATCCCTTTTTTAATTTTCTCCAAACTATCTTGATAACTTATAGTGGTACAAAATACATAACTAATAAAATACACTGGAAATAAATTTTCAGAAATTCATTTGTTTCTATGAAAATAAACAATGTGCCTTAAAAACCTCATTACTCTTTTCAGATCCCACAAAAGTTGCCAAAGAAAATCATTCGGATTTGGTATTTAATGATTGCAGAAAAACAAACTGTCTTACACTTGAAATCTGCACATTGTCTTTGTGTTCACACTACCTGTCAAGTTACTGATATTTAAAAGTACGAGCATGCCCTCTTGCGGTGTGTTGCAGTTACTGTTCTTTTCTACTACAATAATTTAGAAGTTTGGTATGTCCCCATTATATTTTATGTAACTCAATTGTAACTCAATTTACAAGAAACCGCTCCGTCTTACATTTCATCTGTGACTGATTCATATAGAACACTAATCAATAAAATGCTAGGATTTGCAAAATTAACTGCTAAAATTACTGAGCTGTAATGAAATACGATTATCACTTTTGACACCCACCGAGAGTTTCCAAGAACAGCAATAAATCTACCACCCATTTTTAGTCCATAGGACAATTTTGTAGAGAAACAACCATAAAACCTAATATTATCACATTCTGTACATTGTTATAAAGAACATCTATATACTCTGCTTTCCAATTTGAGGATGTAGCTATATACACAACTATAAATGATTTTATCAAAGGGCAAAAGAAATTCCCCTACATAGAAGATTGAAAAGGTTCTGGTGAATTGGTGGTGGGAAACCTACAGGGAATACACAGTAATGTAAAAGACATAAATAAAAATAACAGTTAAAAAAAAAAAAGAAAAGGTTCTATGGCCTCCCTGGTGGCACAGCAGTTAGGCACTGCACTGTGGAGCTGTCAGCAGAGACAAGGCGAGTTCGACGCCCGGCTGGGGAAGATTCCCACATGGCACACCAGACCTCTCCTGCCTCGCCCACTACTCCCCTCAGCAGTGTGCTTCCGTCCATCTGCCTGTTCTGCTCCCCACTCTCTCTGGTGAACCCTCTCGCCTCCCCATACCTCTGGTCTGTACCCCAGCTGGTATGCATAAATAAATAAATCTTAAAAAAAAAAAAAAAGAAAGAAAGGAAAAGAAAAGGCTCTATGAAAGTCAAACCTACATCCTAGCTTCTAGCTGCCTCTGTTCAAGGAGAGACCTGGGCACCTGCTCTGGCCGCTTGACATTGTGACTTCATTGTTTGAGGTTCTAGGGCAAGTCCCATGGATCCTCTGGATTGTATTTTAGAATCTGTAAGAAAACCTACCCATTATATTTCTTCTGAACTTCTTGGGATTTGTTTGTTTTAAAAGATATAAAAGTCCCTCCACTGGGCCTCCCTAGTTGTGCAAGGGGGTAAGTCTCAGCACTAACAAGCTATTGCCAGCCACTGCAGCATGAGTTCGATCCCCAGCCAGGGAACTAACCCACATGGTGCAGCAGACCGCTCCTGTCTCGCCTGCTGCTCCCCTCAGCAGTGCATTTCAGTAGATCTGCCTGTTCTGCTCCCCACTCTGTCTCTGGTGAATCCTCTCATGCCCCACACCTCTGGCCTACACTCCAGTTCCTGTATGCATAAATAAATTTAAAATAAATGAAAATAAATAAAAGTCCCTCCACTTACTAGCCTGACTGGAATTCCTTGGACAAGTTACTTTAATGTTCTTAGTATTAATTCCTCATCTGTAAAACAGTGATATTAAAAGCGACAGTCTCATATATCTGCTGTGAAGATTAAATACAAAATGAAAGTTAAAGTACATAGCTTTGGACCAGATACATAGTAAGAATTTAACAAGGGCCTCCCTGGTGGCGCAGCGGTTGAGCCCTGTGCTGTGGAGCTGTCGTCAGCGGCAACGCGAGTTTGACGCCCAGCCAGGGAGATTCCCACATGGTGCGGCAGACCTCTCCTGCCTCACCCGCTGCTCCCTTCAGCAGTGTATTTCTTTTTTTTTTTTTTTTAAAGATTTATTTATTTATACATACAGCTGGGGTATAGGCCAGAGGCGTGGGGTGGCGAGAGGGTTCACCAGAGACAGAGTGGGGAGCAGAACAGGCAGATCAGAAATACACTGCTGAGGGGAGCAGCGGGCGAGGCAGGAGAGGTCTGCCGCACCATGTGGGATTCTCCCCGGCCGGGCG